>PNRQ01000163.1:0-84704 GCA_003439915.1 Trichoderma atrobrunneum | reverse complement strand
AGCAGCGACGTGGCAGCGCCGCCTGGCCGCTACCGCCTAGCTCGGCGCGGCTGTGATCCGTTGACAGTGCACGCTTCTGGTACAGACCCGGTACAGACCCAGTACCAAGCAGACTCGCGCCGTTGTCACTTCAGCTGCAAGTCTCATCACTCTCACTCTCTCTCTCACTCGCTGACTGACTCCATCTCCATGCAACCCAGTCTCGGCCATTGTGCATCGACACTGGCTGCGTTAGGCGGCGCTAACATTTAGCACAGTAACCGGGGAAAAAAAGAAAAGATCCATTCAAGTGGGAAGAAAAAAGGAACTCTGGAACCACAATGGCCACAGCAGGGAGCAAAGCCAACCTCCGGTCCACTCGCGCACAACCCCGGGCAACAGCTTGTTCTAGCGCTCCGTATTAATCCTGGAGCCATGTAAGCTGCAATCCCATTCATAAATCGGACTCGCTCCCCCCCGGTCGCTCTTGTTTCGTCTCTTCCTTTCAAAGCAAATCCGACTTATTCAAAGTCCATCTATTCCCACTCTCTCAGAGCAGGACTCTTTTTCCTCTTGCAACCCACATTCCTTGAATCTTTACAACCCTTTGCCTCTACGGCACTCCGCTATCACGTTCCTGTTGAACAGAACAATCCACAAGACAACTACCGCTCCTTCAACGAACTATCGCAAAAATGAAGTACGCTTTCGCCTCTGCCCTGCTCATCGCAGCTGCTGCCGCCAAGCCTCACCACGGCCACCACGCTCACCACCACGCTGCCCGTGATGTCGTCGTCACCGAGACCGAGTGGCAGACCGAGACTGTCTACGTGACCGAGCTGGTCGACTCCTCTACCACCGTCTGGGTTCAGGACGGCAAGACTGCTGAGGTTGCCCCTGGTGCCACCACCACCGCTTCGGCCTCTGCTGGCGAGTTCTTCGAGCCCAGCTCCTCTACCACTGAGGCGGCCACCTCGACCACCAGCCAGGCTCCTCCTCCTCCTCCGCCTACCACCGCTCCGGCCTCCAGCAGCTCGGTCTTCACCCCACCGCCTCCTCCTCCTCAGACCACCACCTCTCAGGCTCCGGTTGTCGTGGTTCCTCCTCCGGTCCAGCACACCACTTCTTCTGCGGCTCCTCCTCCTCCCCTCCCCTCCGGTTGAGACTCCTACTCCTTCGCCTTCGCCTTCGCCTTCTCCTTCTCCCTCGCCTTCTCCCTCGCCTTCTCCCAGCCAGGCCCTGCTTCTGCTCCCGACAACAGCGTCGGCACCAGCAGCTCCAGCAGCGACGAGTACTCCGGTGACATCACCTACTACACCATCGGCCTCGGCTCTTGCGGTGAGGACGACAGCGGCCAGGACCAGAGCGCCAGCATTGTCGCCATCGCTGTCGGCCTCATGGGCTCCCAGTCCAACGGCAACCCCATGTGCGGCAAGACCATCACCATCCACGGTGGCGGTAAGACTACCACTGCCACCGTCAAGGACAAGTGCATGGGCTGCGCGCCCCACGACATCGACGTCTCCGAGAAGGTCTTCCTCGAGCTCTTCGGCAGCCTCGACGGCGGTCGTGAGCCCGTCACCTGGTCTTTCAACTAAGCTATCCAAGAGGACGCTGCCGTTGGTGCTTCATCATAGCTACCTAAGTAGTTGGATAGTGAAGAGCATTTAACGCACATAAAGACCTGTCAATGTGCAGCGCACATTTCGATATGACTTTTTTATTTTGGACAAGATGTCAAAGTCAACTTTTTTCACGTATACCCTTCATTCGTTGATTTACTTGTTTGGATTCTATCATCCCTGGCGCGGATGGGAATGCGATATGGATAGGAAAAATGATGTGTTTTTTGAAAGTATTATTCTTTGTATCCCGGGACGGAAAAAAGAACACACCATTTCTGGCAACAATCAACGGGATAACCTCTTTTCTATGTACATATAGACAACACTTTATAGACATGTCCTCTCATCTTGGAGACAACGTGGAATGACATACCCCTTTTAGATGCCATTTATTTGAGATGCTATCACTTGAAGTATTTTTGATCTTTTGTGCTGTGACTGTTGCAGTGACTGTGCTATCTGAATTGATTTACTTGAAGGTACCTCTCTGTGAATGTGAGAGACCTAAAGCTCCGTGGTTCCAATGTGAGGCACCTATTCTTAGTACTCTGGGGTTGAGGAAATTACCATGTTGGTCATGAACTCATCCATTGCATTACTGGGTCCAAAGAGGCCTGCCATCACCTAATTTTGAAATAGTGATAGGCGGATCGCATCAGCTATTCGTATTGTATAATTATCGAATCCCCGCCAAGCTACACCCCAGACCCTTGCAACCAACCGCCTCTAACCACAAAGCGCCTTATTCTTCACTTACAGCAAGGTCAACAGCTCTTCAACATATCTCCTCGTATCGACGCCAATTCCCTGCGCCAACCGCCCCAGACCCTCACCTCCCCCGGAAGCTCCGTCGTCCGCGGCCCTGCGAAAGCCGATGTGATCGCTCGCGCGCCGTATGAGGAAGATTTCCTTGTCGACGGCCGGCGGAAGTGAATGGGAGGAGGATGCGGACGTTGAGGAGCGACGAGAGGAAGGGGCTTTGTCTTGATCCTGGGTGGATGCTTCGTGCGAGGTCAGGGATGACGACGATGCGGACTCATGGATGGTGGATAGCGGCTGTGCCGTGGCAGTGGTGGTGGTGGAAGGGGTAGTAGCGGCAGTGCGCTGGAGCACCCGAGTCCAGACGATCCACCATCCGCGATTTGTCTTTTGCGTGCGCTCGAGGTCGGCGATACGAGACCGCGTCGCGGCGTAGATGTTGAGGAGATGGAGATGAGTGCTTACGGCATCCGCGCGAGACCACGATGATGATGATGACGGAGATGAGGACGAAGAGTCAGGGAAGAAGTCGGGAATGTTTGGTATCGACGAATGGACAGTGAGCGAGGGCGGATCCCATACGAGGTCTTGGATGTGGGAGGACGCGGGCCCGGCGTCTGGGCGCTCGGCACGGTACCTGGTTGATGCCAAGAGGGGCTTCCTGAGCGGCGCCAGCTGGTAGTGCAGCGAGCGGTAAAGCGTGTCCCAGGAGAGGGACTCGGTGCGGAGGCGGAAGAGGAACGTGAAGATGAAGGGCTTGTTGACGTAGACGACGACGCGGAGCTTTTCCGCCATGTTGATGTCGTGCGAGTCGAAGCCGGCGAGCAACCTACCCACCGCCTGAGATCGAGTCAACGGGTTGACTTCGTGCTCGAAATCCCGAATGACAGTGCCCTCTGCTCGGTTCTCTGCGGAAGAGCCTTCCAGCTCGACGTGGAGAGTGCGAAGGACGGTGCGAGAGTTGTTTTCGTCATCGTCCTCAGCATCATCTGAGCCAATGGTCCCTTCCACTTCGTTCACAACTGCAGAGTCATCTTCGTCGATGTCGCCTTTGAGGCCAATCAAGTAGTGGCCGGAAGACTCCAAAGGATGTAGCAGCTTTGGCGATTGGAGATGTGGTTCCGCATGCGTTTTGCCATCGGCTGCAGGTTGTTGGTTAGCTGGCTCTGACGAGTTACCGCCGCCGCCAGGAAACGACCAATATGAACCGTATCCTAGTGTCAAGTAGCTAACCATTTTGTCGAGCCTTCCGGCCTCAAGCTCAGGATTTACCTGGCCCGGTGCGGCTTCCGGCGCTTTTGCCTGAGTGTCTTGGGCATCGCTCGTAGGTTCGCCAGCTTCCGATGTAGGTTCCGCCGTTTTGGGAGCTGCATCTGTCTTTGGAGGCTGACTCTCGCTCAGAATCGGCGCCTTTGATGTCGACTTCTTGCCTCTGGTGCGGCGTGTGGAGGTTGGGCTGTCAATGAGGCCATAAGCGTGTTCACCCCAGGTATAAAGATCTTCCATCCAATGTGTTACATCTCGCAGGGATTTTCGTGATAGCGTCCCCGTACCGAGGAATATAGCGCCGTCTTCGGCTCTAGGTTCTTTACCACTTCCCAGCCATGGCTCTGGCTCGATCTTATCCGACTTGCTTGACTCTGTCTCAGGATCATCAGGCCCAAATCTCGAGACGACAAGATCAACAAGCCCCTCCACCCTGCTCACTAGACCCTCAAGCACCTCTCTTTCCCCGCTTCCTCGATCTTCTTCACCAACACCCACGCCGAGCTCTCCCGACGCGGCCAAGTTGATTCCGCCAAAGATGTCTCTTGCTGGATTTCCATGCAGCATGACATTCCAGGTGGAAAGGAATAGGTCCCAGTAGCGACTGAGCAGTGCGATGAATTTCACTCGGCGGTATCGAACAAACAAGGCGCTCAGCGATGATCCATGATGCAAGAGAAAGATGCTGTGTGCTCGCAGAAGATCCGTCAGTAGCAGTGTAGCAGGTTTCATCTCCCGGCTCGAATACTCGTATCTCTCTTCCTGCTGTTCTCCCGTCTTGGTAGGTAGCCGCGGCGGCAGTGGTACTTTATTCAGGTCGATACTCTATCGCAGCTAGATCAGCATATTCATCTTGACCAACATTCTGGAACCGACTATTCAAGGCTTACAGCAAGTATCCACCATCCCGGCTCCAGCTCATGCGCAATCACCCTCGATTTTTCTGTGTCGATGGTATCTACCGGGGCTCCGTCTGAGAAATCGCGGCCGAAGCTAACCATTCCCTGCGCAAGACCTATTTGTCGCAGTCGCTCGTGGCGTTCCTCTTGGGAGAGCCCATCTGTCGGTCTCGTGCGCGCGCGCTCCGCTTGCGGCTGGAGGATTGCGTCGATACCGAGGCATAGTAGACGATCTGGTCGTCAATCGTCTCGTCCGTCTGGCCTAGAGAGGGGTTGAACAAGGCGAGGAAGCCCAGCTGCGCGGGCACGATGCCGCCCGTGGAAGCATAAGCAGCCATGGAGCCCGACACCGGTCGAGAGAATGAGGCTCTATGGATCGATAGAAATCGACATAATTAGCAGAGTTTGGAGATCTGCAGACAAGAACTCTGCTGCTTTCTACCAGCAGCCTGTAGTTCAAGAAGAGGAATGCAATTGCCCCGCGGCAAATTGGTGCTTGAATCGAGGGAGCATTTGGAGTGATGCAAAGCAGAGGTTAAGCGTTGGTGGGGGAAAGCACATGTTTGGTGCTTGAGCTCGCGACTAACTGCCTATAGCAGGGTAGCTCACTTAACTCACGTCTAGAAAGCCGATGGAATGAATAGCCCCCATTCATTGGGAAAATATCATGATACAAAAATACTCATAGTACAAATTAGAAATTCATTAGCGAGAAACTTGTTTTTTCATTTGCATTAATCATACATTCATGAATATTGTAGCCTTTGATGACATCAGTATACCATTCCTTCATTTTTTGGATCAACACATGTCGAGGCGATGAATACCTTAGTCTTGGGATGATGCAACACTTTGCATGTATACTATAAACTACTTCTATTTATAAACAACTTGTCATGCACTAATTTCAGCTTTAATTACTTTCATTTATGTCATTTTGAAACTGTCAATATCGTCATTTGTTATTGATAATGCTAGGTATAATATACTCTAGATACATATACTGCAATCGAAGTTGGGAATCATATTGAAGAAAGGAAAATGGGCCTTGATTCAGTGCCGGGGAAACAAAAAAGAAAATGTATGAAGCATACTCGCACCGCCAACAGCACACCCGCCTCTCTTACCAGCTACCAAAAGGCATAGACGACTTCTTTCTGAACTCAGCGTCCTTTCGCAATTTGATCATCTCAACCGCATCCGGGTCACCCTTCTCTTCAGCAGAGAGCTGATCAAAGCTCTTATTATTGCGGTCTCGCTGCTGCTTCATCATCCGCAGCCAGAAAAAGTAAAGCAGAAAGGTAACGAAGGTGAGCGGAATGGTGATGGCCCAGTACAAGCTGAACTGAGGCATTGTTTTCACCCCAATGCTATTGGAATTAGGATCGACGCTATCCCAGTCGAACATGGAGGTTGAGAACAAAGCGGAGATGAAGCTTCCTGGGAGGAAGACCATGGTGACAATGGCTAATGTCTTCATTGACAGAGAGTCGCGATGCTGAGATTCTGCTAGGTCGAGGTTCGCTCTGACGTCGTCTCTAGAGATGATACCCGTAAGCTTCAAAGTGTTAGCTCATATCGAAACAAGAATGCAGTTTTAGTTACGAAACCCACCGTATTGGCCTGGAGTTGAACGCGCTTCAGGGTGAATTCTATGTCGACAGCCTGCATCGATAGTCTGTCTTGTAAAAGAGACGCATGGCTTCTCAGCAGTTGACGGGCCTTGGCCGATGCAGTGAAAGCTCCGCCACCGGACGGCTGCAGTGATTTTTCTAAAATGAAAGCCAGAGTCTTTTCTGCCATCTTGCTCTTCCTGCCCACGCTGGCAAGCTTTACAGCGTGTCGGTCCACCTGGGCAGCTAGCTTGATATATTTTGCTGTTGTATTCTCCTCGCTTTTTCGATCGGCCATTCTATCTTGGCCCGTTTGGATTTCAACATCGCGCAGCTTCATCTTGATCTTTGATTCCTCATAATGAATCTGCATGCTTAGTATCATGCTGAATAAAAGAGCAGGAAACATGGGGCTATGATAAAGTAGGACGTTCCAAGAGGAGCAGAGATTGTCAGATAGGAATCCCTTGTTAGACTCTTCGACAAATATGAGCCCTTGTGTAAGATGCGGTCGATCGGCTCTGCTCCGTTTATTGAGGTGCTTCTGCGCCCACACGGCTACTAACTTGGGCATATAGCAAAAGGAATATGTCTGGGAGCCTTTGGATGGAATAGCAGATACATTTGTGATGCAGCTTTGTGAGTATGTATAGGCTAACTCAAGATTGAATTCGTCAAGCATGGAATCGAGCACATCCTTGGATAGCTTTAGGACCCTGGTTTTGATATCGCAGCCGATTAAAGCTAGTCGCAAAACCAAAGACTGTTTCGGGTCTTCGTCGTCTTCTGATCCTTCGGCTAACCAGGTGTCCAGCTCTTTCAAGTGGACGGTCCTGCGATCGGTGATGACTTCCCCAGACGCATGCTGAAGCCTCGCCTCGATTACTTCAAACGACGTCTCATCCGAATTGCTAAAGCCCTGCCATAAGTTCACCGCGCTTAGCCTGTGATAAATTTCTTCCATGATAAGAATTATTAAAGAACTTTGGAAAACAAAAAGGCAGGAAAGGCGGATAAGAGTCGATCAGGTCGGATAGCAGGCGGGCATGAGGCTGACCCCTCTGATGTCTACATCAAAGGCTTCATGTGGGTTCATTGGGCATCTATATATGGCGAGCATACGCGCGACACTGCAGCCACCACCATCTTGGGTTCAGCCAGAGCCTGATGGATGAAACGTTCCGAGAGGGTGGCAAGCCGCGACAGGGGCGCATGCCCCAGAATCTAAGCGCCGGCCTTGCAGCATGTTTGGTTTGCAGACCTTAAACGGGACCCAGAAGCATCAAGCGATGAAAAGATCAATGGTTTATTGAGGGCCATGGAGTCCTGATTGGGAAAATGAATTCTCGAGATGCCGCTCGTACGACAACTCGAGATCTGCATGCTATAGAAGAGGGTTGTCGAGCATGGCTGAGCACGTCAGCGATAGATGAATGGCCAAGATGAATGCGACGTCGCAGGGAATTGACGCAAAGTGTAGGATCTCGTGGGGCAAGCAGACGAGGCTCTGGCATGAAATAAATTGAAGGTGGTCAGGAAATTGGCAGAGAGAAAGAGTATGTTGTTGGTTGATCTGATATCTTCATTCGAAAAGCACAAATGATAGGTTCGCAGTCCATAGCGCTGGCCAGGGCTCATGTGGCTTAGACGCCCTTTTGGACGAATTTTGCATGACCAACAACAGCTTCATATGTATGCAGGGGGGAGCAGCTGCGCGGCAATTCCGTCGCTTTGAGTATTCTTTGCGGTCGGGAGCGTTATGATGCTGTAAACAAGCTGTAAGGGGATTAACATGATGGCCTGGACTCTTTTCCCTCCATGGTTACTGAAGGTTAGGGTATATGTTTGGTCTAGTATGGTGTGCAAACTAGAAGGAAAATGCAAAAGATTGGTCGCTGGTCTTCGGAATAGCGATCTAATTCAAAGGGCAACAATCGATGCTTAGACGATGATACAATGCTCTGCAGGCAGAAAATGATCAATCAGTCCTTTTTAATTAATCTCTGATGGCGCAGCAGCTTGACTGGAGTTGTACGAGCATGCTGGTTCTGTCTGTGTTCTCCGAACCGCTAGGCATCTTGCTTGCTTCGTACCTACTCAGTACAAGGATCTCGAGGAAGACGACTTACTTGTAATTAGGCAGCTCCTCAAATCCTCAAGTCCTGCAGTTGTCCCTGTAATGCAACCCTTTTAGGAGCTCACCATGGTCGTATCGGGTGATTCTCGATGTTCAATGCAAGTCGGCCAGAGGGGAGCAGCCAAATCAGGGCAAGGCAGAGTGCGAGGCCTCTTTTCTTCCATTCGACGAGCAGCTGGAGCTGTTCCCCCACTTCCCACTTCCCTGAGCAAGCTTCATAACCTCAAGCAAGGTCGTTTTCGGGCACTCGGCGATATTTGCTACTATTACTATTTGGTACATATTATCGTCCGAGGTACGTTATGCAATGCTACTATCCATGTATTGCTGTATAACTGCTCATCGGTGCATTTTCCCACGTTCATTCCATCAAATTGCTTTGACACGTGTTTGACAATGTGATTGAGCGCTCCAAGCCGTAATAGTCGGTCCATCAATGCCTGGGTGCATCAAATGGCACGCTAAGCCCCGCTAACGATTTACTGTCAGCTCACGTCCACACCTGTCTGGCATTCAACAATGATAGCAGCCACATGTCGGACACACAAGGACATCCATTACAATGCATTGGAAGCTGTTCTGCTTTTGCCTGCTGACTTACATACAGGATGGATGCATGCTACTCCACTGAAGAGTCCAAGTGCGGCCATCAAGCAGTCCAGTACTTTCTTGCTGCTCCGCCTCTCTCATCCATGCTTACCTGGTACTGAATACGGTCTCCACTCTCGCTCTCTGGATTGAAGGATCACAGCCCAGCAGCCCACACGATCGAGACTCGGCCACGGTCGGCACGGATGAGCTGCACAAAACGGGACTCTTTTGGTGTGGTGCCTTGTCCTCTGCTCCGTAGGGCCTCCGAGATTCCCCCAGCTGCTCTCTTACAGGGGACTTGGAGCACCTCTAGCACCCGTTACCAGGTAGTACTGAAATAGCTCCTCGTACGTCATCCACCGACGGTCAATCGTCTCCCATCCACAGCAAGTCAAAGTCAGCAGCCAACCATCTTGCATCTCACTAATCCCTTCCAATTCTCCTCTTCCCGCCGGAGCTGGTCTTTTCCATTGCCCTACCACTCGCATCTCTCCCTTGTCGTCATCACCACTACATCTTCCCAAGATACCTTGCTTCCCCCGCCAGCTCTGGGAAGCTATCCATCGACACCATGGACAATATCGGCGGCACTATCAAGCGCCGTTCGACGGAGGTATGGCAGGCTGCGCAGAAGAACATGCCCACTATGTCCTCGATGCCTGCTATGCCTTCTTTGCCCAATCTCCCTTCTCTGCCGGCCATGCCACAGTTTTCGTTTGATGCTTTTCGGAGGCAACCCCAGCAGGAAGGCCTGAAAGGCACCTGGGAGCGCATTGATTTGCCCCCGGTTCCTCGTTCCTCCCACTCTCTTGACATCATCTCTGGCTGCGCCTACATCTTTGGTGGCGAGATCACACCCCACGAACCCGTTGACAATGACATTGTTGTCATTCGCCTTCCCTTCAGCAGCGCCCCAGCCGACTATTTCAAGATCCCGGCCAAACCAGACCATACGATCCCTGTGCCGGCACCGATTCAGGACAAGGGCAAAAAAGATGGATTGGATAAGCCTTCCAAAAGGGCCAAGGCCAAAGCTGAAGACCTTGGTGAAGAACTCGAAGAGGAAGAGAGTGACAGTGACAACAATGATCCCACTGAAGAGAGTGACCAAGGAGAAGCCACGCCGACAACAGCGGATAAGGGCAAAGGACGAGCTGACAAGTTGGGCGACGTCCCGTCACCACGAGTTGGGCATGCAACCGCCGTCATTGGGTCCCGCATCTTCTTGTACGGCGGCCGCGGTGGGCCAGATATGAGGCCTTTGGATGAAGGGGGCCGTGTCTGGATCTTTGATACCCGCACTCGACTTTGGACCTATCTTGACCCCGTCCCGGCTGTCAAGGGCGGATCCATCGTTCCTCATCCAGCACCGCGAAGCTATCACAGTGCTACCGCGACGGATCGGCCCCGCGACTTTGCCCCTCCCCCGCCAACCCAGCCTCAGACCTGGCAGGAGTGGGCGCTTGGTGATACCTCCAAGACGGGCATCCCCCAGGATCCCATTGTCGGCAACGTTGCCGAGAATGCAATTGACGAGGAGACGAGCGGTTACGGCACCTTCTTCGTGCATGCCGGTGTTCTAGCCAACGGCGATCGCACTAGTGATCTTTGGGCTTTCGACGTCCACTCGCGCATGTGGACTGAGCTGCCTGCAGCGCCAGGACCTGCCCGTAGCGGCACTTCCATCTGCATCAGCAAGAGTCGAATCTTCCGTTTTGGTGGATACGACGGACAGAATGAGATTGGAGGCCAGCTCGACTTTTTGAACCTCGAGGTTGAAATGTTTGATGACCGTGTTACCCGGGGCGAGGTGGCTGTTCGAGCCCGTGGTAGCTGGCAGTCTATCGTGGAGGCCATGCCCGAGGCTTCCTCGCATGAGATTCCTTCCGAGAATGTCCAGGTCTGGCCTGCACCGCGAAGTGTGTCTTCTCTTGAAGCCATCACCTTTGGCGGCGGTACCGAGTATCTCGTCCTGACCATGGGTGAAGCCAGCCCGAGCGCAGACGGCTACAACGGCGCCGGCAAATCCCACAACGACGTCTGGGTATTCCAGGTTCCGCCGGTGGGCATGACTGCCGCAAGCTTCACGGCAGCCATGTTCTCAGCCGTGGGCCGCAAGACGGGCGAAGGCAAATGGACAAAGGTAACCATGGGCCCCTATGACGATGAGGTGTTGGAAGTGCCAAGGGGTCGGGGCCGGCTGGCCAGTGCCCCGATGTTCGATTTGGAAGAGACTGGAATTGTGATTTGGGGTGGCCTGGATGATATGGGTAGGCGGCGCGGAGAGGGATGGATCATGCGACTTGCGTAACCATTTTCCCTTTTGAAACTTTTTTTCTCTTTTATCCAATCTCTTTTTTTTTTGATACTTTTTGCATATGAGTTCAGATTGCGAAAAATGTACCGCATGAAAAGAAATACAACGAATGAAATGTCCTCTTATTCAAGAGCGTACACATGTATTATTCAACTTTGACTGTATTTATCGCACACAACACCAAATTTGGTCTATACTTTTTCTGACATTCAACATGGCGTTATGTACATTTAAAACCCGTGTCAAACGCCGTCCTCTCCCTCACCTCCCGTATTTCATAGTTTACAAATCAGATCTCGTCTTCTCCGCGCCCCACGGCTCTGATGTCAAGTTCGTCAATCCCGCGCTGTTCTCACACGACTTCCTTCCGGTGAGGGGGCCCGCAACGGGTGCTTTGGCGGTGCTGCCGACGGAGGAGGCGGAGGCCTTGAGGGCGTCGAGCAGCTTGACGGTGGTCTCGGGAGTGAGGTCCTCGTAGTAGTCGTCGTTGATCTGGATCATGGGGGCGTTGACGCAGGCGCCGAGGCACTCGACTTCGATGAAGGTGAAGAGGCCGTCCTTTGTGGTCTCGCCCTGCTTGATGCCGAGGTGGTTGGTGATGGCCTTGACGATGGCGTCGGAGCCGCAGCCGCCGAGTTGGCAGGGGGTCTGCGCGTGGAGGGGGTTGGTTAGCTGCATGTTTTTCTTTTTGATATCTGGTGTTTTTGGAGGGGGAATATGATGATGCTACCCCTCCCTCCCTTGTTCTCTCCAATTGTAGCTGTGATGTATGATGTGATTCCCAAAGCGGCCAATGGAGAAGAATGAGGAACGGAGTCGTAGGAATAAGAATCAAGGAATGCGTACCGTTGTGCAGGCCTGGACAAAGAACTTGCCCACGGGGGTGCGGTTGTACATGGTGTAGAAGGAGGCGACCTCGTAGACTCGCATGGGGGGCATCTCGAGCAGGCGGGCGACCTCGTTCATGACGCTGATGCTGGTGAAGCCGTGCTGGCGCTGGCCGAGGTCGAGCAGGGGCATGACGGCGGCCTTTTTGTACTGGGCAGGGTAGCGCTTGAGGATCTCGGCGATGAGCTTCTCATTCTGGGCGTTGAACTTGAAGGGCAGGTCGGGGTTGTTGTCGGGTGTGTTTCGGTGCTGGAGGGGAATTCGAGGTCAGCGAAACGTCTGGATCGGTTTGTGTCTCAATGGGCGATCCGGCTCTCTCTCTCTTTCAAAGGTGGTACGCAGCGCAATTGCAGCAGCGAAACGAATCGAGGGCCCGGGGGGGCAGTTTTTGAGGTTTTTGGGGGCGATGGAGACTTTACCACTTGGAGGGTGTCGCTGGGCCGGCTGGCTGTGATGGAAAAGGCGCGGGCCTGAGGGCGGGCGACACGCGATGCGCAGCGGACGCCGGAGCGGAGGAGGAAGGGCGTGATTTTGCTCGCCATTGTGTGGTTCCGGGAGGAGGGGAGGCGGTTTGCTTGATTCCTGGGAGGCTGGCTCGAGGATTTGGCAGTTTTGAGCTTTGAAATGGCATATATCGGAGTTCCAATGGCTGGAGCCAATGCTGCTTGCAAAATGGGCGGCTGTGATTGGCTGGGACGGCTGATGTTCGGGAAATGGGGTGGTGTATATTTCCCTCCTTCTGGTACCGGCTACAAGAAATGAAACTGCTGTTGAGTATTACACATAACACCGAATTAGGTTTCCAATTGAAAAATTAATTCAATCTCTTGTATTTATTTAGTGTTGTATTTTTTATGATTTGGTTATCTTTCAGGATATGAGACATATGTTTACTGCTTCCCCGTCTTTCATCCGCGAGGGGTACAACATTGAATCTTGGCTGGTAAACCGGACTGAATAGAATATGCGCCACAATTGAACTTATTTGGCTTTGTCACTTCTGCATGTACTCTTCTTCCATAAAAGTCAATCAGTGGCTGTTTAATTTTGTCTAGCTCTAGGTAGTGTTTTTAAACGCTTCGCTGTTTTATGTTCAGTCGTATCACTACGGCCCAAACGTCTGCCCCTTCTGCACCGTCTTATATGTACAGCTCTTCCAGTCGCAAGTATCCTAGAGAATATTTGGTTAGCTGGTGCTCATATTTGTTGAACTCGTGGTAAAATTCACCTCATGTACAGTAGTTCCCCACCAAGAGAACTTGTCGGCTGCTCCAGTATAGAATATGGCAAAGAAGATGATGATGCCTGCAATGGCTGTTGCACAATCCAGGGCTGAGCTGAGCACGAAATTGTATCGACGCCACCAGCCTCTGCTCTTCTTCTTGATCCACAAGCCAAAAACCAGGCCAACGATGACCCAGCTGCCGTAATTTGTCCCAGAGGCTGGGGGGATGTAATTCAGCCCACCAAGAAACAGTGGAATGTGAATCTTTTCTAACCACCGCTGCTCGGGCCAAGTTTTCTTCATGGCATACACTATGACTGGTAGGATGGCTCCAATTAAAAAGAACCACAAAAGGTCACGATATAGTGTACCGTCGGCGAAGAACCTACGAGGCCCGAGAGCGCCCCAGACCATGCTGGTGTTGAAGTGGGTGCGGGAGTAGGGGCATGTGAATCCGTTCTTTGCAGTCAGAGAACAGATATCTGGGACGTGGCCCAGTGCCCAGTTCAGAACCGAGACTTGGCCCAATGTCCCCATGATCAAGCCAACAATCTGGACAATGAATAGGTACCTGGGCGGGATCTGCGTCCAATTAGTTTGGCTTCTAACAGAGCTTCCATATGAAGTTCGTTCTATACTGACATTAGAATATATTCCGAGCTTCAGATCTTGGGCGAATGCGAGCGCCTTGATACCAGAGATGTAACCCAAGTCAAAGAACCAGATATTGGCCAGGACTTTGCCTTCCCATATGTATCCAGCGACCACACGACAGAAGATGTCAATCTGGACTTTCATGTTGGTCGTAGCATAGACCCAAGCCAACTGACCCAAGGTTATATCAGCGCACGCATCAGTATTGAACTAACATAGAGTATGTGAGAACTTACAGGAAGGTAGAAGACTGCAGATACAAACATGGCAAAGATGACTCCATACCAGCGTAACTGCACGGGATAAAACTCGCAGGCGAAAATTCCAAGCCCCAAAGACACAAGAAAAGAGGCTCCGTACCACCACATGGGTACGTTATCGTACTGCGGCTGTAAACTTGGTCTGGCATCTGTTTTGCGTCCAAAGAGAGCAGGAAGCTGGGACTCTCGGAATGCTTGGGCGATTTCGTGACGCTTCTCGAGAAACATCCAGACAAATAGTGATGAGATACAGGCAAAACACAGACCAAAAGCGTTGAGAGCGTAAGTGACTGGAAGATAAATCTGGTGCTTGTTAGCAACCAAAGTAGGGCAAATAAGATAATACTCTTACATGTGAATATTCTTCGTACTTTTCCGGCTCGAATACGAATCCTTGTTTCTTGTTGATGACTCGAGAAACATTGTACGTGCTTCCGGTGTTGTCGTAAATGGAATTGCTTTGAATGGGAAGATATGCCGATAACCAAGTATTTGAGTAGTAAATTGCTGGCGTGACGATGTAAATCCAAAAGACGACTGACGCAAGGGTATTGAGAATGGCCCAGGTTGGTACTACGAGAGGGCTTCCAATATATGCGATTTCCGCCCCTTTCACAATGGGTGAGCTTGGAATGACATATTCAGATACACAGTACTTACAGTCAAATGTGAATGGCAAAAGCCCAATACCGCTCTTCATGCCGAAGATTTGATTGACCACTGGATTACGAGGTGCTATCCAACAGACCCAGGTAAAATAACCCAGCGCTGGAAAGATGAAGTCTGGGAACCAGTACCAGACAAAGGCCGCTGTGAAGGCAATCAAGAAGAATTTGTAACGAGAAGACCTCCATTTAGCCCTGATTAAAGTCAGTAAAGGATTATTTTCTTCAAAGGTATGGATAGCATACTCGGTTTCGTCTTCCTTTCCTACTGGATGCAGAGCAGCGTTCAGGGCCGTATTGGCCAGTACACCAGGCCATACTAGACTTTTTGGTTCGACAACAAGGGATCTACCAAAGCCAGCCAAGGAAAAGCCATAGAGAATAGTGGCCAGCGTTATAGTAATTTCGAAACCCCAGCCAGTGTTGGCGCCATAGAATACACGCTGCTCGGTCAATACATCGGCGCTTAGACGGGTGAGGTAGCTCAAGTTGGCCAGGATGTAGATGAGAATGTTTTCCTGACTCAAACGATTCAGATTAGATTTTGCCCATGGGAGATTGATAACATTGTATACATGCCTTATAGTTGAAGGGGCCGGGATTCAGGCTGTGGCGAACTCCAACAACAGTCAAGCCCCAGTCTGGGATGACGAACTCCCAGGCTTTTCCCAGAGGATATGCTAGAAACTGGATCGCAGACTGGGAGAGAGTGACTGATGGAAGTCGAAATGTGTATAACGTGTTGACACCGCTGCCGATAAGACAGAAGCCAATGCCAATCACCCACATACGCAAAGTGAGGCAAGGTAAAGACGGGTCATCTGTCCGGTGTCCAACCCCGGCGGCGTAAAGGACTTCTTCTGTCGGTGTCTTCGATTCCTCTGATGGGCCATAACTCAGTCAACTAATCAACACTCAAGGACATCACGGAATGCATACCAGACGGCCGTTTGTCCTCGGAGATGCTAGATCTCCTGCTCTGAAATCCAATCTCGCCGGCCTCGGTGGCGTCTGGCACCTTGGTCTCCATGGCGGACATGAAGATGAGGGAGAAGCTGGCTGATCATTGACGATTATCAGATCAGATAAGATTAGATGAGAAGACAGAGGCATCTGATTATATACGAGCAGTTAGCATTCCCTGGATATCGGCGTTGCTGTTCCGAATATGAAGCCGGCTGAGACCCACGATCAGCCCTAGTAGCGGACTTGGGCAGCCGTCAACTTGGCATTCCTAAAGTTGAGCCGACTTCTATTACGATTGATTGATAATGGCGCTAATTATTTTTCTGAGGCCTTTGATGGAGCAGTCAGACGATTATCGTGGTCTGTTGTACTCTGGCTGTATGTAGTATACAGACGAAGAAATCTTCATGTCTACAAAGCCGAGGCTTGTGAATACGTCTGAACTCATTCTTCTTCTACGACTACTTCTTCTCTCCAATTTTTTCTTTCACAAAACTGTCACGCCGGGTGCCGTTTCAACAGTCCCTTCCGCAACAGCCGCAACTTATATATCACTCAGTCGAGATTGACATCATCGTCATCCCCATTCGGAGATCAAAACTCGATTCCGGGACAGCCCGCAAAGAAGAAAAACAGCAAAAATACGCCCATTCTTCTCCACAGCGGCCAGACTGGTGGTCCGAAGATGCTGTCGGGTAGCGGCTGTGCAAGAGCGCGGATGGGACTATTGATGGAGTTGTCCCCGTAAAGTGGACTTTTCGGCTGGAGAACGCCGTGCCGAAATACCGTCTTGTCCATGGTGGCGCGCGATACCGATTTCAGGATTCGGGCAGAGAATCGATTGGTTAAGAAGGGCTTTTTGAAAAGTTGAATGACTGGGTGACCTTGTTTGAAGGTTGTGAGATGAGCTGATAAGATGAAGGTGGCATTTGATCTTATCAATCTGTGGACCTTGTTCTCTATCAACCCTATCTCGAAGAGAAGAAGTTAGACAGCTTACCTTACACTTACATGTACAATCTTACAATCGTCCACCTCAGATATCTCTTTTAATCTTGCTTCATGTGCTTGATTGAAAATACAACAAGCTCTCTGTTGGCGTTGGGATTTACATGATGTGAGACTGGCGCTTGTACCTCGGTACCCGAGGGCTGTACCGTCGCAGCGCTAGAATTTAGTACCTCTGAAGGATCACTTGAGCTGCGCCGCATGATCATCATGCCTTGTTCAACACTCGATGCTGAACAGGATCCGGCTTTCAAACAATCTGAAATCACAGATTGAAATACTGAGTGAATGATGCCAGAGCTGACCTAGATTAATCACCATCTCAAGATGCGGTCTCGATCGGTTCAAGTACTATTGACGACCCTATGGTCTTCCTCTTGCCTGGCTGCTGCATCCAAGACGCCCGACTTTGCCACGTCTGAAGCGGGAAATCCGTTTGTCGACGGTTGGTATGCTGATCCAGACACTCAGTTCTACAATGGCGAGTACTGGGTGTATCCAACGGCGTCGCAGCCGTACGATGAACAGACGTATCTCGATGCCTTCTCATCTCCAGACTTGGTTCACTGGACGAAGCACTCGACGATCCTGACTGCTAACGACTTCACCTGGGCACATCGAGCTGTTTGGGCCCCGGCGCCAGTCTATCGCAACGGCACGTATTACCTCTATTTCGGTGCCAATGATATCCAGTCAGACTCGGAGCTGGGCGGCATCGGCGTGGGCGTGGCAGACAAGCCAGAGGGCCCGTATCGAGATCCGCTTGGCCATCCACTCATTGACGCGTATCATAATGGTGCACAGCCAATCGATCAAGACGTCTTCGTTGATGACGATGGGCAAGCTTACATCTATTATGGCGGACACTCTCACGCCAACGTCGCCAAACTGAACGACGACATGATTACTCTCGGTACCTTTGACGACGGCACCACCTTTAAGGAGATTACCCCAGAGAACTACGTTGAGGGGCCACAGATGCTCAAGCGTAACGGCATCTACTATCTCTTTTGGAGCGAGGGTGGCTGGGGAGGGCCTGACTATGCGGTTTCATACGGCATGAGCAGCTCACCACTTGGGCCATTTGACCGCATTGCTAAGATATTGCAACAAGATGAAGCCGTGGCGACAGGTTCTGGTCACAACGCCGTGATTCAAGTCCCTGATACGGGCATCTATTACATGCTGTACCATCGACATCCATTGGGATCAACCGACGGAAACGACCGACACTTGGCATATGACCGGCTCTATTTTAGTGATGATGGCACTATTGAACCAGTCAAGATGCTGGTACATGACAACTTTGAGGACGGCAACATGATCGGCTGGGAAACCCATGGAGGCGACTGGGATGCTAAAACAAATGTTTTGCGAGGGAACGCTTCATCAGGTGGCCTGGCTTTGCTCAACACCAACTTTTCCGACTTTATATATGAGGCCGACGTGAAAATCTCCAAAAATGACAACAGCAACTGCGTGGGCTATGCCGGCCTTTTCTTCCGAGTGTCGGGCCCGTCTAGTGACGATGATTCCTACAAAGGTTATTATGCGGTCATCAGCACATCAGGCTCCCTGGTCCTTGGCCGAACAGATGCAACTGGGGTCATAGTTCTGGGAAGAGAAGAGGTTGGTATTGAGCCAGCAGAGCAACATCGACTCAGGGTAACGGCAGATAGCAGCTCAATACATGTGGAGCTCAAAGGCGAGCGTCACGCTGTCATCAGTGTAAAAGATGATGTGTATAAGAGCGGAATGGACGGCGTGAGGGTATTTGGAATCGAGGCAGAGTTTGATAACGTGAACATTACTCGCATCTCTTCAAACTAAGAGATGGGTAATGGTGTTCCTTACTATGTCAGATAGATCTGAGCCATCACTCCCTACCTGTGCTGCATTTATAGAACCAGCCTGTGATCATCGTCAAGGCTCATGTCAGACCAAGCTTTTGATTATATTAATATCGACTGATCATACGAAATTACCACATTTATCAATGTGCTACAGTGGATAAGACGCAATGCCGGCGATCTCTCACGACTTGTCGATCTCACAACATCATCTCACACCCTATGCGACCTGCCACTCTCGGCATCTTTCGCAGATCTCGGTATGACGCTTACGTCGATCAAGTTCTGCAAGAGAACCCAGAACGCGTCTCAGACATAAGCAACAAGAAGAATTGATAGATACTGCTCTATCGTACCATGGCCGTGCGAAGGGAAATGCATATCAAGGTGTAGGACTAACTGTGTGCTATTCGGTAAAATCGCAAGAATCTGACATGACTCGATTTTTCCACAAAAAAGCCATGTTCATCGGTCTGCGTTGGTCGGCGATGCCGCGTCATATGCCTGGATATCAAGCACGGTGCACAGAGAAATATTTCCACCGAGCGTCGGTCCGCAATTGATGTCGATCACTACAACCTCAAACGAATGGCCCCAGAATATTCTGGTGGCTTGCACTGACTCAAGGAACATTAGGAATCGCAAAAAAATAACGCTTTGAATTGTCTATGTTGTCAGAGATAAAACAGTGGTCCTCGAAACAACAACTGGAGTAAGTAAAAAGCGATCAAATAGGTGGAGGAAATAGTACCGCCTCACAAATCTTGGCAACGAGATAACCTCATAGCCTTGTCAGCCCCTTGCCAGCTAACAACCGACTGTTCCGACCTAGGCAATGATCTTCAGGCCCCCGTCCCTTGACAACACCGACCTGTCAGACTTTGAGATAGCTCACCGTGGTCCCTTAATGTTGATCTCTGCCACTGCCGGCTTAAACAACAGCAAAGATCTTAGCTGTGATTAGTAGGTGAGTGCAACGCTAGGTGAGAGCGGGATTTGATACGGTATATTACTCTCTACTCCATAATGGCAAGAATTGGAAAAGATGGGCAACATAAATGGAGACAGAAGTAACAGATGGAAAGGCTATAAGATGGGTATTGTGGAAATGTTTCTACTTAAAAGGGGGGAGAGGGAGCGATTTCTTTCGTTCAACATACATCTCTTCTCAACGTCTCACGCTCCTTAGACACATTGAAGATAACTGTCATTCACTTCTCGTACATACGTATACTTTGTCTATCATATAAAAGTTACACCGTCAAGATGCATTTCTCTGCTTTCATCGCTGCTGCCCTGACCGGCCTTGCTGCCGCTTCGCCTGCTCACCACTTCCAAGACAAGAGCACCGCTCAGATTGCTTATACGTACTCCAACGGCACCTTCACTAAGCCAATCAACGTGAAGATCAACAACGGCACCCAGAAGCTGTGTACGTAAACCAGATCTTCATATACAAAAGACAGTGAAAGACTAATGCAGTTCCTCGATAGCTTCTGGTGGAACCGTCACTGACGTCTTCGTCGCGCCCCCCTTTGACGGCCGCCGCTACGTCCTCACTTCGTGCTCTTTCCAGGCTCCTACTAACAAGAGTCTGGGAGCCGTCTCGATCCGCAAGCCGACTACTGTGCCGGTTCACCCGCCTGCTGCAGTTGGCTTCGTGACTTGCACGTCCGACTAAATGGGGATGGCGAAAGAAGGGATGTTTGTTTGGGAGACTTGTGTCGACACTTTGATTGAATGATGTTATTTCTATGCTTGAGTCAATAGGTGTGCATTGACATAGATACACAAATATGCCTGTTGTGCACAATTTTGATCTTATTAATATATTAACACGCTTTCACCTTTTACACACTCTGTGAGACACGCTTTTGTACAACATTTCCGCCAACGCCATTGGGAAACACCTTCTTAAACAATCACACATATTACACTACTTCTCCCTCAAGTTCACCAAGAAGGTCGGTTATCCCCGCCTCATAATCATCTTCTTCCTCATCGTCTTCTTCTGTCCCGCCCACCTCCTCTTGGAATCCCCAGCCCCTCGTAGCCATAAGCACAAAAGGCATCGTGCCTTCAGAAAGCTCCTTCCAGATACCGCTCAGTTCCCCAAGCACACGGAAACAAGACCAAAAGTTTCCTGACGACATTCGCTGGCCACCGGCTTCTTCAGCAGCGATGAGGTTAAGGCCGTGCACCAACGCGGCGCGAAAGACGTGGTAGATGATGAATGGGGGGAGATACTTGATTTCATCGGACGCCTGCAGGCTTTTGAGCAGTCGAGTAATTGCCATCGCCGAGGCGGTGGAGGATCGAAAGGCTGTGGGGATGTTGTGGACCATGCCGGGGTCTTTGGGGTTGAGAACCGGGCGGTAGAGGTTGATCAAGATGGAGTGATATGTGATCCAAAAGACGACTTGGACTCTATCGGGTTTCACGTTGCGGCTGATGTAGAGGCGCCTGTCAATCTTTTTCCGCAGGGCCAGCATCTCGTTGTTTGCTTTGGCGAAGATGGCTTGCTTTTCGGCGGCTGGGCGCTGTTGGAAGTTGGGGGAGTACCTGTCGTTTGTGTCTCATCAGAATCCAGTAATGGAATACAGTTGGAAAGAGGGCTTTTACTTACATGACATCAATGTACCGCTGCTGTATGTTATATAGCTGGCAGTGGTGGTCAAAAGAGAGGGCGGTCACGTCGACCAGTTCAGGCGATACCGTGTCAATATACGGCGTGATGTTGTCAGGGTCCCAAGGAATTGCTGTAGAGGCGCCTAACTTCGGAGTAGAAATCCTATATATAGGAAAAGAGAAAGGTGTTAGTTAGTTCACATCAGCTTCTTCAAGAATACTGAGATGGGTGAACAAACCGGTCAAGGAAAAATAGAGACCAAAAGGTCCTAATGGTGGCCACGTCGTTGACGGTTCGCTCCTGGGCCGGCAGGTCTCTGATTTTTAGATGGTTGGATAGCCCGATGGCCATGTCTACAGGATAGAGATTCCCGTTCAGCCCATGATCAACAATGAACAGATTAATCCCATAACTTACAGTGATATAGGTGACCTTTGGCCGCATCCAGCATCACATGCTTTTGCCAAGCAATTATCATTAGGCCCTGCAACACAGGGAGACACAAGTGCTCCAGATAACACTGCTGCACCAGGCCCTCAGCGTATGTCATAAAGGCATCGGCGATTTCTCTAGTAGCAACAGGAGATGAGTACGCGGCAGCCGCAAAAAGGGCACTATATAGAAACTGCAACGCCGTATCATTATGAGGGAACAAGTCGGAGAAGTTGAGCCAGACAGGGTCGATAAACTTGTAGTAGGGATTGATGTTGTCGAGGAAGTGCGCCTTGAGATGCTGCTTCAGGCTCAAGTTTGAGGCAACCTCCAGCAAAAACGTCTCCTTCGACATCACCTCCTTGGGGGGAGGCGAAGGCTTCGTGCCGTCCTCAAACGTCGGCAGCAGGGTGTTGGAGTAGAAGGAGAAGCGGCCCGGCCCGGCCAGCATCGGGAGTCCGTCCCGGCCGGTGACGTCGGCCCACTTGACGGATCCGAAGTCGTGCAGGGCCTTGAGCATTTTCGGGCCGTACGGGAGTTGTTTTGGCTCCGAGGGGGACGGCTGGCTGGCCGGGGAAGCGGACTGGGACGAGCTGGATTCCTTGGACTGCTCTAGAGACGCGGACAGCAGCCGGACCTGGTCTTCGAGGGCCTGGACATAGTCGCGGTCCCAGTACTTTTGCCTGGAGAAACACGTCGAGGACTTAGCAAGCGGTTCTTGTTACAGATACATACGTGTAGTCTCACGCTGAGTCTAAGATACAAGGTAGATAGGATGGAGAAGGGAGAACAAGGGCCCGTACCGCCGTGTAGTTCGAGCTGGCTCGTAGTGACAGGCCAGCTCATGGGACCGACAAGAGCCACACTGTGGCTTCTCGCCATCGCACTACAAATGAAAAAGCATCAGCATCTGCTTCAGCATCTGTCAGGGGAACTCAATTCGCATCCATTGGTTTAGTCATGCCCGGCCCCCCAGCAGGAGCTGCAGCCAGACTGTCACCTCCGTGATGGGGCTCGGCCAAGATTCTGATGTCCGGTGACGGGGCCGGATAAGATTCCGCCAGTCAGGCTCTCCCGTCCATACAAGCCCAGGGCCAACAACTGAATAGGCAATAGGCATTTGCCCATTTACACTGGGCTAATCCATACACACATATGCACGCAATTCATCGAATCCTGGCCCCCAGAAAGGACGAGATTTGAACGTGGGCCGTACCTTTGATTTCCTCTTGCGGCAAGGCTCGCAGGCTAACAGCGTGCGGCCCGAGCTGCGTCTTGGCTGTGGTTGGCGGCTCGAAGACATCCGGAGGTGCTTGGATCGTGGAGAAGGGCGAAAATTGGACGAATGGAGACACTGACAGGCGGGGAGGAGACAAAATAACCAGTTTGTGAGATGGACGCCAGGGGTTGAAGAGAGAGAGAAAGAATGATGATTAATTATCAAACTAGTTTCCGTACTACTACAGTAACTACTAAAGTTGAGGCGTATGCTTCATTTAGGTGGCCGTTGGTTTCAAGGACCGGTTCGCTTGGCTAGAGTTCTTGGTTTGCCCCTTATTAGAGTTGCATTGCTCGAGACTCTGTGCGCTGCTGACGCGGAGACAGGCCAATTGGAGAAAGGCGGAGGCCGTAAAAGGCGCGTCCGCCCCATAGCGGGAGAGGCTAGACGCGGCGCTGACCAACTGTTTTGAGTCTTTCTAGTTTGGTTTGGTGATGGTGTCAACTGAGTTGACGAAGGGTTGTTAACCTTGAATGTTTGTGAGTTACATTTGGACAACAGAATACGAGGTTTCAAAACTCCAGTGTTGTGGCAATCTCTCACGACATTCAGTCTGAATTTATCAAACTCTTCTTATGACGCTTTTTACTTAATAGCCTGAACATGTTGGGTAATTTAATGTCTACTCAGCAAAACTCCAAAACACGAATATGAGTTATACTATATACAGGTACCAATCATCACCCTCATAGCCTCTGCACCCGAACATGCAATCCCCCTTTTGGCTTCAGTGTTAAAGTCGGATGCTCAAACCCTACATCCACATCCACAGCCTCCAGCGAAAAGTTGCTCATCATCTCCACGAGCACCGTCTTAATCTCCAGCAGCGCAAGCGCTCTACCAGGACACGTTCTCGGGCCATTAATAAACGACTCACTGGCAAATGGATTGGCCGCCGCTCCTGTCGTCGAGTCCCATCGATCCGGGTTGAAAACATCAACGTCTTCACCCCAGATGGCTGGGTTGAGGTGAACCATGGCGGGAATCGTCGTGACGGTTGTGCCCTTTGGGATGAGAATGCCTGCAATTACGACGTCTTCGCCGGCTTCCCATGGCGCCATGAGACTTGGTGACCAGACACGCAGGCTTTCGTTAATGATATTGTTGAGGTACGGGAGGCTGTCGATGGTTGCGGCGTCCAGGTCGGGCTGTTTCTGCTGGGCAGAGAGGATTTCTTCGCGCAGTCGCTTCTGCATGTCCGGGTATTTGATGAGCGCGTATACAGTCCAAGTGAGGGCGCCAGCTGTAGTTTCATGGCCAGCAGAAACACCTTGGATAATCTAGATTGGACGAGTCAGTGCCGGAATTGGCAATCACATCGACGGGGGAAACGCTTACAAGGTCTACCAACATCTGGTCAGAGACACCCTTTTTCTCAGCCAGATTCGCCTCAATCAGCTTCGTCAAAAAGTCCTTGGTATCAGCCTTTTCATCGCTTTGGCCACTCTTCTTATCTTGCTGGACCTGCTGCACACGCTCTTCAACCAGCTCGGTGAGCATCCCCCTCAGAGCAGTATTGGCCCGGATAAAGGCTCGATTCGCTTCGATCGGGAGCCACCGCAGCGGAATAAATGGGTTTAGAAACGTGATGAGCTTTCCCAGCAGCGGCGGGACGAGAACGGCTCTGTAGCACTCCTCGAAGCTGAGGGGCGATGAGCTGGATCGAAACTCGGAGATGTCTCTGCTAAGGAGGGCGGTGCTGATGACTTTGAAGGCTGTTCGGTTCATTAGGGCTTCGACTTCAACTACTCCGTTTTTGTCTTCTCCAATCGCCGTGTCGAACTCGACGGACAGCTCTCTGGCCTTGTCCTTGAATATGGGAAGCATTTTTCGCACGCTCGGCTTGGAAAGGGGTCCTATCACAAGCTCCATATCAGCATCAACTCAATGACAGAGCTTCTAGACTCTTTTCGAAAATGACCGACTCACCAGCTGTGATTCGTCGTAGCTGCCTATGCTGGTCGCCCACGCTGAAAAGGATGCCAATTCCCACAATCTCTCCCACCAGCTTCACGAAGAAGCTGGGTTTGACAAACGAGTACGCCTTTGTCTGGAGAACTTCGCGAGCTGCTTCCAAGCTGTTCACCAAAAGGACCTCCGAGTTGCCAAAGCTGAGGTGGCGAATGAAGTGCGCATCGGGCCATTTGCGCACCCACTCGAGATATAAATCATTGGGGCCGGCTGCTTTGAGCAGATGAATGCCCTGTCCAACGAGGAACTGGTTATCCTACATTGACATCGACAACTATTAGCTCTCTTCTTTTTTATTTTGCTCTTGCGCTCGTAATTTCTAGTGATCTCTAACCACCAGTCATAAACACATTGATTTGCCATACCTTTGGTCCAGGCAAGTGTCGCAACTTAGAGATATAGAATGGGTATATCAACGCCTTTCCGAGTTTCAACACAACTGTTCCCACAACATACACCAAAAGGCCAAGTGATGCTGCCAGTGGAAATGTCGCGTCTGTCTGTCGCAGCACTAACACGACGCTAGCTAATGAAACCAGAGCCACACTCAGCGACTCCATCGTTGCTCGTTGCTCGTTACAAAACCGGTGTAGAACAGCGACGAGCGAATATCCAACAGCACCAAACAGCAAAAAGGCTTTCCCCCTCGACACAAATTACATCACAAGGAGGGGAGCTACCAAGACCATCTTTATAATTTATATTGAGCTTTAGATAACCTGTCAATCAATCCCGCTCAGCTCTCCACTCCCCACTCTTGTCTCCGTGACTCGCCGTTGGACATTTCTTTCAGCTCACTCGAGTCGGTTCCCCTAATGCAACGCTTGTCGCTGGTGCTTATGATATCAAACTTATATAAAACAACGGACATGAATAACTCGAAAATGACCAGTCACGGCTCTTTGATGGTGTGTTCATGTTTGCACGAACTGCTAGGGAGTGGAGACCGGAAATATAGGTCCATTGGCAGGGGTCTTTTGCCTCTGTTTCGTTGGCAATTTTTCGCGGGCTCGTGATGAAAGACTAAGCAAAGCTGCGCCCGCTCTAATCATATTAATGCGAGCGGTAGCCTTATGGGTGGGCTCGATAAGGGCGCCTGTGTGGATTGAAATTCCGGGGCTTTTTGCAATGAATGGGATATGATTGACCGTTGGAGATGGGGAAAGGTACGACGAGTAATTATGCAGTTGCAAAGAGTGGAGGAAATCATTTTTCCACGAAAGACTAGCAGAGTACGAGTTCATCGTTCGGAGTTGCCAGCTTGAATCTGAATAGCGTGATGATAGCCTACCGGCCGGTTATCCGTACCTCATACGAGCAAGTCTTCGCCCCCATGGAGGAGAAGACTGCATTGTTAGTCTGGATAATCGAAACCAGATTGCGTATGCAAATCGACTAAGCAAAACACAGTCCGTTACATGACGGAACCCATTTCCAGATATTTTGTCTTATGTCCGATTCAGCATGTGAAGACTCCAAACCTGTATTCTGTATGCAGCCTCAATTTTTGCTGTTGGTTGGCTCTGCAGAGATTGCACACATTAACGGACATGTTCCATTCATCCGTAGATACATCCGCGGAGGATGGCCGAGCCATTTATGCTCGTTTCACTTTGTTTAGATGTTGTAAAATAAAAACAATCGTGGCAGTGATTGAGTGAACTAAATACGGGTACCCATTTGTTACCAATACTGTGCCTTGTCTTGAATCATCTGGGTTGGATAACCCATAGATGTTCGGAATCGAGCATGACGTTATCACATCTTCTATTTACCCTCACACGTCGCCCAATGTCCCTCATCCTTGCATAGATATATCCATCACGCCACTCCGGAACATGAGCCGTCTCGGATCTAACCGCCGTCAAGAGTTTAATCCCTAGTTCCCGTAATGCCATGTATCTCGGACTCACACCGTTCCGAGACGGCCGAGTTTCAAGCACCTCATTCGCATAAAGCGAAAACGCCCCCTATCCATACAACAAAGCCAAATCTGCTAAATATTTCATGCCGCCTTTACCCATGTCAGGCTGAAGACTTCAGTGCCTGCTCTCGAGATGCCAACTTCCACAGCTCCGCTCTCACTCTTGACTCTAGCTTGTATCTTCTCTCCCTTCCTCTCTAAAACAATCTTGTTGCCAGAGGTTTCGGACAACTTGTAGAAGCGTCTTCCAAACTTGCTGAGGAATCCCTCAAGCTTCTCCTGGGTAACCTCCTCTTCGCTAATGACGCCGCGCTCGATACCTTCTTCCAGCGCCAGGAGCACAAGCTGGGCTACGTAAGGCTGCGTAAAGACACCAGCCGGCGCCTTGCCCTCGGCAGCCGTAGTCTTGGAAGTAAGCGGATGGGGGGCGCTGTCACTTCCACTATGAGGATTCGCGTTAGCCAAATCACACAATGATGAATAGGCATAAGGTAGCGCAAATGGGGCGGAATAACTTACAAGAAGAATTTCGGGTTGCCGCTGACGACAGCCTTGAGCAGAGCGTCTCTGTCAGTAGGCTTCTTGGGGATGGGCTTGCAGAATGCAAAAGGGTCGCAGCAGGCATCAGCCTCTGTCAGGTAAAGGTGATGGGCAGTAATGGTCGCTGAGGTATGAATATTATCAGCAAGAGTCTTTGGAAAAGGGGGCAAATGGTATCTAGGGGTCAAGTATTACCTCCAACGTTAGGTCCGCAGGCTTTGACTGCTTCCACTGCCGCTGCCGTAGTGCAATGCTCCAGCTACGAAATTTGACAAGCATCAGCATCTCGTCAAGATGAGAAGGGACTTCGAGTAGAGTTATGCATACCACAATACGAAGGTTTGGGAATCTCTCATGGAGCTGCTTGAGAGTGGGAAGGAAAGCTTCTTCTAGCGTTGTGCCTTCTGGAGCAAAGGCTTCGAGGACCTCTCCGTGCAGGTTGAGCACAATACCATGCTTCTCCATGCTGGCAAAAGTGTCATAGAATGCCTCGATGTTGGCCACTCCGTGCTCAGAGTTGGTGGTCGCCCCTGGGCTGAATTAGTACCTTTCATCTTGAGTCGTAACAACGTAAGTAACTTACCCTGAGGATATAGCTTGACGCCTGTGATTCCTGCCGCTGCTGCTTTTTTGATGGTCTCTGGTGTAACTGATGGATGAAGCTGGATCTGTCTTAGATATTTGTATACATACGCTTGGATATGTAGATACAACTTACGTAGAGGGACATGAGGAAATGGACATTGGGCGCGGCAGCACGGAGCTTGCCTTGGTATTCGAGAACCTCGATGAGAATTAGCCATCTGCAAATGTGGTTGCAAGTAATGCATGGCAACATACTTGGTCCACGGTGGTCAAAGGGGGCACCTATAAATCTGTCAGCCATCTGATGAAATGACATATTGTTTAGTGAGAGAATTCCGTCGAGAAGCGTGTGAGTCAATGTGCTATTAAAATCAAAGCTACTACAATCACATACAAGATTTGGCATACTATATATTTCACATGTCAGCTATGCCTGGTAACCCTCATTTCAAGGTTAATAACAGGGAGAATCAACATACACAAAGGCCGTATCAACTCCTCCTTGCTCAACCGTCGGCACCACGATGTCCATCATCTCGCCCTGGCGCAAATGGACGTGCATGTCCGCCGCAGCTGGCAGCTCCAACTTCTGAACTGTCTTGAGTTGCATTTTTTTCTGGTTAATATGGTGACTTTTATTAAGCAGAAAGAATTGTGCTGAATTATGTTTAAAGAGGTGCAATGACGATGACTTGCGTCTAAGCACCCCGCCACCAGGAAAGAGTTTTACAACCGACTGTGGCATAGGCCACTTTCTGCTGTAGTGGCTCTAGGATTTATAAAGCCTTTGATCTTAGCTCCATTTCGATCATCGAGCGCCCTTATAGCTCAGGGGTAGAGCGTTGCACTCGTAATGCAAAGGTCCATAGTTCAAATCTGTGTGGGGGCAGTTCTTTTTTTCTTTTTTTCCCTTCCGTCTAGACATGTAAAATGATGGATATGAAAAGTTGGTCCTCTATGGCCATCTATTCTATGTTCCATGTTGTGAATTGCCGTTAAAGTCGTGTCGATATCTGTGTTTGTCGGAACCATGTAATGTTGCTAATTCTCAAATTTTGTGGATGGAGTAACTCTCAGCGCCTATTACAGCTCTTTTGGAGCAGCTACTGTAAAGGTCCATTGAATGCTTCCTCCGCATCGCCCCACTTACCAATGCCGCGCCTTGATTGATGCCCAGACGCGATCTGAAATTCTTTTGTGGAGGGACTTGCTCAAAGGAAATCACAAGCCAGTGAATTCCCAGGGCTACAGTAGAGGCCAAGATGCTCGTCGGGATATGTGGCAGTACGTTATCCACATGCGCAGAGTCTTCTCATACAGGGCTTCAGACGAGATATAGCGGGCTAACCTGACATGCAGGCATCTGCTCGGGCAAGAAGACAGTGGCCCAGTATCTGGTTGAGCACCACGGCTTCAAGCACCTCTACTTGCAAGCCCCTGCGTCGGTCTCAGACCAGGACGCTACGGACGAGTCAAATTCGTTCCCTGGCAGCGGCAGTGCAGCCTTTGCTGGGGTAACCGCCGCGGTTAATGGGACCAAGCCATGGCCTGAGACCTCCTCGTCTTATGTCTTTGCTACGGCTGAGGACCTGTTGGATTTTGTAACTCGACGATGGCGCAGCCGCTTTGTGACGACTGATATCCCCACGGAGAAGGTGCTTGACGTCTTTATCCGACGGCCATTCTTCTTGCTCATCTCCATCGACGCTCCGCTCACCGTGCGTTGGCGTCGTTTCCAGCAGCGCTCCAAGCAGCCGGATCAATCTACCATCTCCCTTGAGGAGTTTGTCACCCAAAATGACTTGCACCTATACGATCCTCACACTGGCTTGCAGCCGCTCATATCGCGGGCCACCGTTAGGCTGCTCAATACCTCATCCTCGCTAGCCCATCTCTATGCGACTCTAGGGAAACTCGACATCCCCAACCCTGACCGTATGAGGCCGGGCTGGGATTCGTACTTTATGGCTCTGGCATCTCTGGCCGCACAGCGATCAAATTGTATGAAACGCCGAGTAGGCTGCGTCCTAGTCGGACGAGAACGGCGAGTCATCAGCACAGGGTACAACGGCACACCCCGCGGCTTGCGAAACTGCGCAGAGGGTGGCTGTCCTCGATGTAACGAGGGGAGCAGCTCTGGGGTCGGACTGGCCACGTGTTTGTGCATACACGCCGAGGAGAATGCGCTTCTAGAGGCCGGGAGGGAGCGTATCCGGGAAGGCTCCGTGCTGTACTGCGATACGTGTCCGTGCTTGACGTGTAGCATCAAGATCTGTCAGGTCGGCATCGCAGAGGTAGTTTACGCCCATGGATACAGCATGGATACTGAGACGGCGGAGGTGTTTAGACAGGCGGGCGTCAAGCTACGTCAATTCATTCCGGTGAGTGAACAGATGACATACTCGTATGGTGGTGTCAATTGCTAATACAAGGAACAGCCTCCAAACGGCCTGATTCATCTGGAGAAGATGGAACTGTATTGATTTGCACATATACAGCGCGGCATATGGGACATGGAGCGTTTTTTGGACCGAATTGCACATGTAGACTAACAAATCACTGTGATTATGGCTGACAGCAGCTGTGCATACCTCCTATCAGGTACTCTAGTATTCATGACGTATATGTTCTTCAGCCAATCTCCAAACTTCGTCATGACGTGCAGATGCCCTTGTCCAGATTCCCGATTTTAATCGGTAGATCGATGTAATTTAATCGGCGGTTTGATCGCCATTTTACCCTAGAACACGTTTCGGATCGATGGACCAGCTGCAGAACCCCGATTAACACGGGAAGTGGCTACAAGCATCCAGCACTCCAGAGACTCTTGGATGCGCGTCCATTATGGAGTAGAAGAGCGTCATATTTATCAAGATATATGAGTCATCCTTGGTTGGTGATTTTAGCCTGCAGTAGGAGAACTGGTTCAGTCTTCTTGCTGTTACTACCGCATTCTCCTGGCACCCAAAGATGTAAATCATTGAGTTCATAGTCTATATTTGCATGGTCAAGCTGGAGACACTCGTCATCTACCAGCAGCTACTCCACTTGCATGATGCAATGTCCAGAATCTAGTGTTGGAATTCAATCAATGAGGTGACTGACATTGATCCATAGAACTCATTTCGATTTCATACGTAAAAAATCTGGCACCGGCTTGAAAAAAGGTTCGGTATTTCATTTTCCTCGATCATTGTAGGGTAGACTTCAAACTTGCAACCAATGCCCGTTGCCCGGTACCTGCAGCTGGCTCCACAAAATGTCACAGAGCTTGAGTCGGCCGCCGGCAAAGGCAAACCCCACGATGGTCTGATGTATCTCATCATCAGAAGCCGTAGCGTATTGTGTTATAAAATGATCAAGACATATAAGTGTGCATTCTCTAAGGCAAGAAAGCCAAGTATCTGTTCTATCAAACTCTGTTGGGCTTTTTCTTTGTAGTTTTGGACCGAACAAAGTGTTCGTGATATCTAGGCCTGCCCTGCAGTCTCGAGATGTATGTAAGACCTTGTCTGGCAAGTACAAGACTGCGCTCCCGCAATTCGATGCAACGACGACGGCCTACTCTATCGATACGAGCACAGCTCGGATACATTCAAAGTTCCCACATCTGGCAAGGGAGAGGCCGGTTGTCATGGACTAGCTACCCCATACTCCACTTGCTGGTCACGCATCTGGAGGCTATCTCGGTGCCTTGCTACAATACGGAGCACATCTTTTGGTTGCCTAGAGATGTGATGATGGCGATAGGCCCCAAAGCACGGAATACTACATACAGCTGCCTAGCAAAGTTATTAATAATCGGATATGGCAACATTCCAGGCCATGACTCGCAGGCGGTGGCCAAAGAAGCTGAGCAGAGGTATTGGGAAAGCAGGCTGAAGATGGAGGTGCGCCGCATGAGATGTCGGCTGGACGGGTCCGGAATGGCGAGCCGGGAAGCGAAATGACCATAAAACTGAAAAAAAGGGGGGCCATCGTCCTTCGAAGCTGACAGCGGAGGATCACAGGTTCAAAGGGATGTGACGGTGTAAATGGGCTAGAGCAATGCCACCGCTTAAGCTTCATCCATGGCGGAGAGAATATCCAAAAAATAGGGGCAGCCTTTGGATTTTGGTGTACCTACTCCGTAGTATGGAGCAATTTGAACAAGGTTTACCCAAGTTCAAAAATGGGTGGATGTTTTGACTATCTAAACGCGTCGTGACAAGATATCAAAACAGTGGCGACAAAACTCAGTAAACAATGGCCTTGTTTGTTTTGATCGATGAGCGAGTCATCACCCACCGCAGCGGCAATGACGCCTACCTAGTTAATTGAAAAAACTGGGAAGAGAGGCTGGGTTGAAGAGAGACATGAGTTAAAAATGGCGACCTTGTCACATATACTCGTACGAGTAGTCGGCGCTGTCTCTGACATGGCGGCTGAGCGGGCGGCATCTCTCAGACCATTGACCATTCATTCTTGATACTTTTGGCCTCGATGAGCTTGTCTGAGGTGCATTGACGCGTGCTACCCGCATGCTGCATGAACCCTGACGTCTGGGGAACAAGTGGCGAAGGCGAGGGAAAAGAAAAAGCTAAATCATGAAACCAGAAACATGCAGGGAGAAACATACGGTTGGGTCAGTCTTTGCCACTGCTCATCCGATCCATGCAACCATGTCACCTTGATCATCGATGTCATCGCCCGGTTTGGTGTTGGCGTAGGAAGAAGCGCCAATGTCCCTCCCAAGGCCAAGGCGCTGTTCCTGGACCCGTCAGCGAGACCCGTGCCCCTCCTGGTTTGGGGTTGAAGCCTCAGAATGTCGTGGGTTGTGCTGTAGGAATCGATGCGCTGCATCGTCGTTTGCACATATCTTGATATGGTAGAGCTCCAGTTCCCTCTCACGGTTGACATCATGGTGGCAATGTTAAATCCTGTACTATTCTTGGTAAACTGTCGTCAAACCTGCTTGTGACCAGGCTGTGCAAAAGATTGATAAGAGCCCGTGGGTGATGATGGGCAGGCCGAGAAATGCAATGTCTTGCCCGTTGGTCCGCTGTAATGGAGGGAGGTATATCGAACACGCCATCAGAGCAATAATTGTGGCACGGCTGAATACTTTCTGGAATCAAGCGCAATACATACAGTATGCCATTTTGCCGTAATAATAGCAGTAGCAGAATAGAGAGAATACTTTTCAATAATCATGAAAATCATACAACAATGTTACTATCTCTTGAACGAGAAAACTCTCCTCATCGATAGCAAGGATTGTCGCAGGGCCTTGTGGCGCACCGAGCTACCGAGCTAAAATTCTGCCGGGCGGACACAGGGGTCGTTGCCAAATGGGTTCCACTTTAGCTGGTTGAAGACGCGTTCCCGCGTGCTGCGCTAGTCCCTGTTTGGTAAGATGATAAACAATGCAGCATCTCAGTCGCGCCTTCTGCGCTTCCCACACCAGAGTATACACCGCAGAAGGTACCACCGAGCCGTTACTTGTGATTGTCAAATCGAGCTTACTGCACATGTACTCGTACTCGTACTTCCGACTCCCTTTGCACGTTCGCCTCCAACACCTTTGCATACCATCCGGCGTTTGACCTGGATTTTCACTCCCTCCCTGCGTGTGCATTTTGTTTTACTCTGTCTCTCAATTGAGTCACAGCCGTGGCCGAGCCCGACGCTGCTCTCAAGGGAAACTGCGGGTGCGCTGCCAAAGTCAATTTCGAAACCTTAGCCGAGTCACTTCCTAGTACCCACGAAACGAAGCCGGCGACGACGACAGCAACGAGCGGCGACTGAACAAGGGGCGGTGCTTGAAAGGCATCCGGGGAGGCATATTGGAACTGCGAATATTGGCTCTACGATCCTCCCAACCCGACTATCGACGCAAGTGCATCTGCCATCTGTATCTACATATTCCATCTTCACAGGCGGGCGATATCTGCGAGAGTGCGCCGGGCACATACGCATCGTGAGCACCTCTTTCTCTCTCTGCCTTTCCTTCTATACACCGTCCGCCCACGCCATGCTGTGACTGCCTCTGGTCAGCAAGTTACCTGTTCTGAGTTGTCGACTTGGCTTCATTGGGCCTTCTTGACTCTCGGCCCCGCCTGCTTGCCGCCCATCTCAGCATGCGGACTGGATAAGACGTTCTTTTGGTATTCTTCGCTGCGACCCGCTCGGGCTTCTTCACGGCTTGTCTCTCTTTTTCTTATCAGGCATAACCCTCCCGGACGTTTTCCATCCGTGGGCTGTTTCTCTATACTACAACCTCTTGTTACGTTGCCCACATCGCCCACCATCTCGACTGGATTTCGTTTCCCAAGCATCTCAGACTTTGATTCCTCCACAGACCGATTTACTCTTTGTGTGTTTGTGTATTTTATTCCTTGCTGTGATGCACGGATTTTTCTGGCCTTCTTAGAGACTGCCAACCAAGGAGATATCTACAGCGCGCTTCATATATAATCAAACCTTTGCGAGGAGACCAACTAATCCGAAGCTGCGCACGTCTTCAGCACCGTCGACATTCCCTAACCTGGTGGTTTTTGGTCCGCGGCTTTCTCATAACACTTAGCAAGAAAACTTCTGAGCATTGTTTTGCACTGCCTTCATTCCAGTGCCATGTCCTTTTCCAACAGTGGCGGTGGCACTTTGGCTTTGCCCTCGCCCACTCACGTTCATCATATGGACCCAGCCTCTGTTCGCAACCTTCGACGGTCAATGTCACGATCCCCCACCAAGCTTTTCGCACGAACAAGAACAAACTCTCAAGGTTCAAGCAACACGCGGCATGGTTCACTGTCCCCGAATCGTCGGCCTGTTACAACACCCCTCCAACAACGCTCGGTGCTGAATCCCCCTTCGTCAGCTCCGCCAGCTGTCGACTCGTCATTCCTCGACAGCGCCCCGCACCTATCGCCTGTGCAGACACCCCTTCGGCCAGGCGTTAAGCTCTCGCTCCGATCCGCCAAAAGCACAAAAACGGCGCCTGCTTCGCGCATCACCCGAACACGAGCGTCCCCAAAGAGCCCGTTGAAACGCGCCTTGAGCGCCACTCCCGACTCTGGAAACTCTACTTCCTCACGCTCGCCGCCATCTTCTCCTAGACCTAGATTTGCAGGACAGGAAAACAACAACAACATCAACATCAACAATACTCCCAGCCGCTCTACACTGCGCAAAATCTTCGACAGATCGACTCGGCAAAGTGTGCAATTTGATCTTGCAGAAGCCTCTCAATTCTCGTTTCTAAAATCGTTGGATTCGACGAGCGACTCTCCCATGATTCCGACAACTGGTGCTTTGAAGCGCAGCGACGCAACAATGAACTTGGATCAGTCAACCAAAGGCAGCCCCGTGGCCAAGCGACGACACTTGCATGGCATTGCGAACTCTGTGCAGACGGAGGATCTCAACATATTTGGCTCAAGCGCATCGCCGCCTGGCGCCTTTGATATACACGAAGATTCGTTTCCTGAGTACGAACTGTCGGGCATGGCGGGACCTGCCTTTCACCGTGATCACCTAGCATCTCCTTCTCCCGCGTCAAGCATTCCGAAACGATCTTCATCTCTCCGGAGATCAACGCTGCAGCAGCGCTACGGCGAAAAGACTTCTTGGGGGAAGCAGTCTGGTGAGCGACAGCTTTCGCAGCCTGGCAGTGAATTTTCAACGCCTGTTAGACGCCGGCCGCGACTTTCTACTGACTCTTTTGTGCCCCCGACAGCGGTTCGCGAGAATCCCTTTGCGTCCAGCGCGACCATTCCCAAGGCTGAAAGCAAAGATCACCAGCCTCACCCGCTGTCCAAGACCCTGACAACCTCTACATCTGGCAACAGTTTGACTGAAGAGCAGTCGCTCTATGCGCCTGCCAAGGTCGCCCACAAGCCGCATCCCTTTTCAAGGTCTCTGCCCCCTGGTGCTACTCGCCCCACTGCTCGATCTTTCAACGAGCATAGGACCTCAATAGGAACGCCCAACCAATCTCACCAGCTCTGGATCGGCGCATTCAGCTCCACTGGCCTTATTTCCAAAGTGAACCGAAACCCTGAGGAGGAGGCTGACAAGAAAATGGCGCCGCCTGATACGCCTTGCAAAAAACATACCAACCCATTCGCGACCTTTCCGCCGCCCTCTAGTTCTGGAAAGAAGAGAGCAAGCTATCGCAAATCGTTTGGCGGTGTCCCCTCTACCCCGTTCAACCCTGTCCTGGGTCGTGCCCCTGATACCGTTGGCAACCCTTCAAAAGGCCTGTCAATCTTCCAACGAGGCGGTGCTCTGGCCGCCCGCCGTGGAAGCATCCTTAGCGTCGATGGTGATGACCGGAAATTGTTTGGCGATGGTGCCGACTTTGCAACCTCGACCGAAGGCGATGCCTCTCCCACTCCTACTCCCACCAAAAACCTTCTAACACCAAGCTTCAGTGGTCTGAGCAACCTTAGTGAAAGTTCTCAGGAAAGCCCAAGTGCCAACCGATCGTTTTTGTCATCAACAGTCAAGGCAACACCCCCACGACCACGAGATCTCAGCTGTAAGTCGATCCCAGAAGAGTCCGCCAGCCCAAGGGACCAAGTCGAAGGAGCACAGTTGCTAGCCAATCGATCTACCCCAATGGACAGCGAAGAAGCTTCATCCGACCCTCTTTCCTTATCTTCGTTTGGACGGGCAAGGTCCCAGAGGGGGCTTAGTGCGCCCCCGCCGCTCAATCCTGAGCCTCCAGTTTCGACGACGCAGCAGCCTAGTCGCGGATCTTTAAAGTCATCCAGAACCAGAGTATGTACTAAGATGATGTGTGTTGACACAGCGAGCCCTGCCGATGGACGACGCACTCCCCAGACCCCCCTGGAAACCTTTCTGCCAATAGATGCCAGCCGCTTATCCATCTCCCGAGCTGGAGACGGACGGAGAGAAACCAGCATGCCACCACCGGTCACACCAACCACGAGCCGAGACTTCCGATCGTCTATGAGCATCTTTGTCACGCCAGTCAACGGTCGTACCAGTAACGTGGACGTCGATGCCAGCCTACACTCCAAGTTTGACAAGGTTGAGCAGATTGGCAAGGGCGAGTTTTCTACCGTATACCGGGTAACCAAGCAGGATCACCACAATGACTTTTCTGTATCTTCTTCGTTCACCCCGATTGACAGCCACACCAAGAATTCCTTCAAGAGTCAAGTCTTTGCCGTCAAGAAGAGCAAACATCCGTACCATGGCCCCAAAGACAGAGACGTAAAGCTGCGCGAAGCTCGCATTCTACAGGCTTTATCACATGCTGAACATGTTGTGCAATATATCGACGATTGGGAGCATAACTTTCACCTTTACATCCAGACAGAGTTTTGCGAAGAGGGAACCCTGGATAAATTTTTGGCCAACATCGGACAAGTTGGTCGTTTGGATGATTTCCGCATCTACAAGATCTTGCAGGATCTTTGCTTGGTAAGTCGACGCAATCCCCTCATCGTGCTGGGTTTAATTCTCTAACGCTGACATTTCCTTGACAGGGATTGAAAGAGATTCACGAAGCCGGATTTATGCATCTAGATATGAAACCGGCAAATATTCTCATTACCTTTGAGGGAGTCCTCAAGATTGGCGACTTTGGATTGGCCCAGGCTGTTTCTGAAGACGTCCGGGTAGATATTGAAGGAGATCGCGAGTACATGGCCCCGGAAATGTTGGAGGGCAAAGCCGATCAGTCTGCCGATATCTTTTCCCTGGGTCTCATGACTTTGGAAACGGCGGCCAATGTGATGCTTCCCGACAACGGGCCTACATGGGTTGCTCTCAGATCTGGTGATCTCTCTGAAGTACCTAGCCTCACTTGGACGCCATCGAGCGATGTCCAGCGGGATGCTCTCGGTAATCCTGCCGACTCTGCGTCGAGTGATGATGTCCAGACCGAGAGAACGCGCAGCTCTGGCAACCTGTTTGGCTCTTTTAAGCGATCGGAACTTCAGCAGCCTCCCGACTTTATGGTTGAGGCCTTCCACCCCAGCTCCCTTGATTCCATTGTTCGGTGGATGACACAGCAGGAGCCTGAAGAACGGCCACGCATCGAAGAAGTCTTGGCTTTGGAAGGCATGCAGTGGGTGGCAGAGCACCGCAATGCGCCCGCCATTGTCTACGAGGGAAACTGGGGTCCCTCAGAGCTGTTCCCCGTCTCCATCGTCAACGACAGCGACCTCGAAATGACAGACGCTTAAAGTTTTCTCTTCTTCTTTGCTGAACAAGATTTGACTACGCTCTGTACTTTTTTCTTTCTTTGTTTACAGCGGATTGCTTCAAAAAAACAACGAGGCTGGATATATCCAAGGAACATAAGATGCGTATGAGCATTTCAGCTACTTTTACCTTGTACCGAGATATGTACGAGTGGATACGACAGGCCGACGTTTGAATTTATCAAAGCCTCTGGCTCTGCATATAGCGATTTTCTTTTTCTTTTTTTGTTTTACGGGCACCCGCCCTTGACGCCCTGATGGATTATGAAATAACCTCGACCTGCCTTTTCATATACCTGGAAAGGTATTTACGACTTGAACGGGCAAAACGACTCCCTACTTGTACGCCAGTCGAAGGAATCCTCTCTTAGATTTCTTCTCTCCACCAAACCTCGGATCCTTCGATTAGCTTACGCAGGCGGCAGGCGGAGGCCGCGTCTCGTTAGACGAGATTGCGTGTACCAACTATACTTGAGATCGAATAGACATGTCAATGACGCGTGGCTAGAACTGGAACGGCTTTAGAAGCAAACCCATTGGGAAGAAGTTGCTGCTTTCTTCCTTCTTGTAATTGATGTACGAATAAATATTAGCAGACAAGGGCAATGCCAATGGAATGGACAGCTGGATTTGCGGCGTTGGGGTTTGGAATTGGGAAGGATCTTGAGGGCGATTCCCCTGGAGTTGGTAGGGAGGTTAGTCTGTCTCTCATGATGCTTACGACGACATGCAATGAATACGAAATGATATCCCTAGAGATTGGTAATTTTGGCTTGTGATTCTGTGCACTTTAGTAACATCCATATGATTTGACGAGCAATACTCTCTGTATAGATGCGTATTGTTGTTACTTGGACTATTACACGTATTCTACAAGGTTTAATTGTTGACCCCCGGACCCCGCATTAGCGCGTCGTAATGCCGTTGCGAATAACGGAGCAGGGAGCCGAGTGTAAGCAACCAACTGTGAGTCTTCATATTCACGTGGAATGCAGATGTGAGTATCTGGTTATCTGGTTACTCGCATTTCCATATAGTATTTAAACTGTGGCTTTTGTTCACCCTTTCACATCTTCATCTTTATCCAAGTACCAGCCATAGATTATATATACGCAGCCATGGTGACCGCTACTTTGCTAGACGGGCAATCCGGGCTGCCGAGCCCGCGAAGCACCAAGTCGTTCTGGCATCGCGATCCGTCGTATGTGCTTCTCGGCCGTCGATCAACGCCAGAGTTACCCGCGACGGCAGATGTCGTCATCGTTGGTAGTGGGATAACAGGGGCTTTTGCTGCGCGGGAGCTGGTTGCCGGGGGGAGGTCGGTGGTGATGCTGGAGGCGAGGGAGGCGTGCTGGGGGGCTACAGGAAGGGTGAGTTTTACGAGGATTTACGTTGCATGCGGTGTATTCGGTGAATTCGAGCCGCTCTAGGATGTTGCTGATGCTGATTTGCCATGGGGGTTTTAGAATGGAGGCCATTGCCAGCCCATGATTTACGGCAGGGAGCCGCACATTGCGCGCTTTGAGCTTGAGACGTATCGCTTCTTGGAGGACATTGTTACTAAGTTCAATGTGCCGTGTGATTGGAGGAGGGTTGGTGGTGTTCATGCTTTGCCTACGGACGAATTCGTCGAGCTTGTGGCTAAGAGGATTGAGAACATTAACAAGCATCATCCTGATTTGGCTGGCAAAGCGGAGTTGTTTACGAAGCCTGAGGACCTTGCAGCGCTGAGAGTTCCCAATGCTCGAGGAGCGGTGCTGCAGCCGTATGCTGCAAAGTGTTGGCCGTATAAACTAGTTGCTTGGATCCTGGAGGCGTTGTTCACGCAGCAGTCGACGGAGGTGTTTAATCTACAGACTACGACGCCGGTGACGCATGTACAAAAGGCAGAGGGGCTGGACTCGTGGGTGGTCCACACGCCTAGGGGACAGGTTGTGGCAAAGGAGGTGCTTCTCGCTACGAATGGGTATACGTCTCACCTGCTGCCCAAGATGACGGGGCTGATTGTTCCCGTCAGGGGGCAGGTTTCCGCGCTGGAGCCGCCGGATAGGAATGTGATGCTGGAGCATAGTCACGTTTGGCTTGCAGAGGATAGCGACAATTACTTGATTGAGAGGGACGATCCGCTGGAGATGATTATTGTAGGGGGCGAGAGGTTGAGTGTTCCTGACGGAGGAGAGGGAGTGTGGAAGGACGATGAGATTGACGAGGAGGTGGCGGCGCGGCTACGACGGTCACTTCGCCCAGCATTGAAGCTGCGGCCAGAGGGCGAGAAGGAGGAGGAAGAGCTTAGGGCGCGGTATCAGTGGACGGGCATCATGGGGTATTCCGCAGACGGGAGTCCCTTTGTCGGGGACGTCCCGAGGAGCTTGGTGGTGGACCTGGGCTGTGGGTTTGCGCTGGGTATACCGGGCACGGCATGCCCGTGGCGGCGAGATGCGCCGTTGCCGTCTCGCAGATGATTCTGGGACGGCAGGGAGAGGTTGGGAGCGTGGAGGTGCCGAGGGAATGGACGGTGACGGCGGATAGGGCAGAGAGGGCCAGGGGGAGGGAGTTGGCGAGGAGTTCGATGGAGGAGTTTATGATGGAGATGAGGGCGTTGGTTGAGAAGGGGCTGTGAGGGGATTCTGAGTTGGTGTTTTGTTTGCTTTGTTGGTTTCATCATAGAGTTGTGACTTATACGAGAACGTTATGAACGTGTTGCTTTCGATGTTGCTTTGAATACCGAGCCATCTCCAACCATGCGAATAGGCTATCTAGGTATATCTTCCTAGACAGGTAAGATTTGTAACGGGATGTCCCGAGGAATACGAGAAGTCCCACCGTATTCTCTGCCAATAAGCGTCTTCTTTCCATGGAGTTTGTTGTTGCTTTCCTTGACAGCTCAGTGATTGATGGGAAAAGCGGCCGCTTCGTATTCACAAATGGACGAATGACACCCCGACTATCTCGACGCACATCGTATTCATCTTTGGCACTAAAAAGACACGGAACTAAGTCACATCCGTATATTTCTCAAAGAAGCTATCCTGTCTCAAAGAGGCAATCGCCGAAGTGGAATTTTGAGCCGCGAATAGTAGACTTCCCCTGTTATGGTTAACGGAAAGAAAAAATAAATCCGGGGGAAACAATGACTTTGGTTTTGAATCTGGGCAAATAGACGAGTGCGAAGGGGGTTTGGAAATTTCTCCTTCGGCTTCTGTAGCCGGGTTGGCGTCGTGGGCTTGACTCAAGGGGGAATGGCGCTGGATCCTCTTTTTGACTCGGGGGATTTTTTTTTCTTTCCTTCTTCTCTAGACTTGGCTTGGACTGGATTTGATGCTAATAATGGACGAACGGATTTGAGGGCAAATTGATTTATTTGGGCGAAGCTGACAAACTGCTGTCTTCCCGTTTTGAGACAGCGGAGCCAGGGGAAGCGGCGTTAATGTAGCGTTGACTGTATAAGATGAGCTGGTTGGTCCACTTCGTGTTCCAATTGCGTGAAAGACTCGACTGACTCTTGTTTTTCTTATTCTCGTGAGCCGCGACTCATAAAGCAGCTTGTCCTTCGTTATTTCTGTGCCGGCAATCCTTCGTTTCCTGTTGGCTGTATCTTTTTCTTGCTGTGTCGCGTCTGCGGATTGAAATCGTCCTTCGTTTTTTTGTCACTCGCTAAGTTGGACGAGGTGCTTTGTGTGGTGAAAACCGATCGTCAAAGTCATTTGATACAACAACGTCGTAAACATGAAGTCTGCTTTGGCTCTTGCGTTTCTTGGCGCCTCTGCTGGCGCCGTCAAGGTCGACTTTACTAGTGATGGTGCGCCAGCCTCTTGGATGCTTTAGTGATTCTCTTCGTGAATGCTAATACAATAGGCAGCATCGATCAAGGATGGCGCGAGCACCATTGCGTATGGGCTCATGAAGTATTACAATGGCAACGAGACGGGCCAGATTCCGGGCAATCTCCCCCAGCCATACTTTTGTCCGACCTCCCCCCTTTTGATTCATCCGTCTGGGTGAAGAGTCATGGTGAACAAGAACTGACTTGACGCAGGGTGGGAAACGGGCGCCTTGTTCACGGCTTTGATCGACTACTGGGTCAAGACAGGCGACGACTCGTACAACTCGTTGACGTCCCAGGGCCTGCTGCAACAAGTCGGCGATAGCAACAACTTCATGCCGGCGAACCAGACCAAGACCGAGGGCAACGATGACCAGGGTATCTGGGGTTTGGCCGCGATCGCCGCGGCCGAGAGCGGATTCCCGAGCCCGTCCAAGGATGAGCCTCAGTGGCAAGATCTCGCTGTGAACGTCTTCAACAACCTTGTGCAGCGATGGGACACCAAGAACTGCGACGGTGGTCTTCGATGGCAAATCTTCACCTTCAACGCTGGGTATGACTTCAAGAACTCGGCTTCCAACGGCGTCTTCTTCGATCTCGCCGCCAGGCTGTATCTGCAGACCAAGAACACCACGTACTCGGACTGGGCCTCTAAGATCTACAGCTGGGAGCAGGATGCAGGCCTCATCACCGACACTAACCAGGTCCTCGAGGGCGTCAACACCGAGAACTGCAAGAACATCGACAAGACCCAGACCAGCCTGAGCGCCAGTCTCTTCCTGCACGGCAGCGCTGCGCTGTACAACGCCACGACATCTACCCAGTGGAAGACGCGCGTCGACGGCCTGCTCAAGGGCGTGCAGGAGGCTTTTGTCAGCAACGGCATCTTCGTCGAGGTTTCGTGCGAGACGGTAAAGACGTGCAGCACCGATCTGCAGGCTTTCAAGGGCTTCCTCGTTCGATCGCTCGGGGAGACGGCTCAGCTGGCTCCTTACACCGGCGCCACCATCCAGCCGATTCTCCTCACGAACGCAAAGGCCGCGGCCAAGGCATGCTCGGGATCGCCATCCAAGGGCTTTGCCGGCCAGGCGGGAACTGCGTGCGGATTCTCGTGGGCTGGAGCCAACAGCACTTTTGACGGACTGACTGGCGTTGGCGAGCAGATGAATGCTCTGTCTGCTGTTGTCTCGACTTTGACGCAGAACGTTAAGGGACAGACCAACGGAACGAGCCCCGACAAGCCTAGCGGAACTTCACCTTCGGGCCCGGCTGCTACGACGCCTAAGGGCGCTGGAAGCAGGGTTGCTGCGGATGGAATGGCGGCTTTGGTTGTTTTGGGCGGAATTCTGTATGGGTTGTTGTAACTTTAAGTTTTGGTGAGGGCGAGGTGCAACAGCTTGGACAGGATGAGGTGGAATGATGGATGGAAGTCGGTTTATATTCTATATATACATGCACCATGTGTTTAGTTACCATGTTTTTGGTTCTTTTAGAGATTGATGTGTTTGATGAAGATCTATGAATAATGTCTTGTTAAAGAGCGAATACTTCGGATATTAAAAGCTTGCTTCTCTCCAATCCAACTGAGCTCAATTTGTTCATGTCTCGACTGGAAGACGCAGATAATCGAGGTTCCTACCAGAGTACTTTACCGCCACTACGCCAGCTCAATAGGTGCAAACGCATCCTCCAACCCTGCAGTTGGTTTGCCATGCATTAATCCATTCATGTCGATACATATTTCCAATGAACTGCCGTTGTTTCCAGCTGCTTTTCCCGGGATACACAACCGGTGCCCTGAAGCCTCCAGTCCAAACCACCATATTTCTTCGCCAACTCGGGTGGAGCATGATAAAAGAACCAAATAACCATTTTTGTCATATGAAATACCATCTGCAGCCATTCTTCTACTTTTGGCCGTTTACAACTGGTATACTCTGTTGCATGTTTACAGTGGAGTGATTGTCTATCCCACGGCTAGTGTATTTGTGGCAGCAGAAGCAGGAGGCGATACTCGACAACGGACTGATGCTCAAGCATACGCAAATTACCTAGGTACATGGCAGTAAATGGGGCCGTTCCATATAAATTCGATGCCTTATTTAAAGATGGTTCACTTGCAAGCTCATGTGAATCAAGGCAAATCCACTGGTGTATGTAGGGCTCACATAATTCCCATTGAATAGACTTATTGATGCTCTATGTCGCATTGACAATGTCAACCATCTTCACTTGAATCGTTTGAGTGACTCTAGAATCTTCTCTCTTTGCTTGAAAACCTACGTCAACATGTGGATACCAGCCTTGAGTGAATGGTCTCGGAGGAAATATTCCGTGCCTGCCTGAGCAAACGAAGGCAGCTGGCCAGAGTGAATCATCATAGCTGGGCTACCACTATCTCAGTCAACTGGCTGCCCGGTGATTAGGCATTCACCTCCCCCCATCTTCACCTTCCCCCTCCCCTCTTTCTCCTCTTCACCTTTCTCTTCTTCACATCTTTCCCCTTTCCACATTCCGCCTCCTTGAAGCCACTGGTGCTGAAACTCAGCACTAGTATCAGGAGTATCTTTCTCTCCCGTTGTATTTATTTGGGCTAGCAAATCACCTTCAAAGGCCTACAGTCATCTGAATGCCTACTTGACTCGATTCAAGAACAAGGCAAATATGGCGACTCCACAGTTTGTGTGCGCAAACTGGAGCGCCGACAACACTGACTGCAAGAAATTCGGTAAATATACTTGCAAAGGCTGTCATCTCGTCGTGGTAAGTAAATCATTCACTGACCTGGCTTGGGCCCCTTCTGAACGAATATTTGTTCCTAGTACTGCGGTTCGGACTGCCAAAAATCCCACTGGGCCTTGCACAAAGTAGATTGCAAGTCGCCTCTGGGCAATGAAACCTGGCGTCCTAGCTGGGCTCTGGAGAACCGAAAGCCGGCTTTTTGGAGACTGGCAATAGAAATATCATACAATCGTTTGCCGACGAGAAGCGTCTTTGGGGAAATATTCCCGCCATCGACGTGCTTAAGCTAGAGTCAAACGAAGGTGTTGATTATGGAAAGCAGATAGACCTCTTATTTGCCGGTATGTTACCAGCCCAATCTTGTCACGCTGTGCCGCCAAACTGATCAATCTTGCTGTGGTGTAGTTTCTGGGGATCTTCGAAATGTTGTCAAGACCATTGCTCAGGTCCCTGCTAGCTACAACAAGCTCATCGTAGTTACCATCAACGACGATGATCTTGATGTGATGGCACGCAACGTCATCATACTCCTTATTGCCCTCGTGTCTGATAACATCGATGAGGCGGTCGACTGCATAATCCACGTCTGGTACTCGGCTCTCATCCGCAAGTCTGATCTTGACATGATTCAGCAAAAGATCTTGCCTCTTGTCCAAGGCATTTGTGAAAAGGTCAAGGACAAAGATTCTCATAGCCTCTTGGGAAAGACATGGAGATTCGGAAAACGGTCCCTGAGGCTTGTGCTGCAAAAGTCACAATGGGCTCGCCTTTTGACCTACATGAAGACTCCAGAAGGCCTAACAGCAGAACGAGCAAGCCGTATTCGCACGGCTGTTACCCTTGCCGAATCTAAGAAGGACTCCCTGGATCGACATCTGGCTTTTCAGTCGCCTGCCCGCCGAATTGCGAAGCATCGATTTCGGCAAGACGGACTCCTTTTGCCATTCGGGGCTCCGCGCCATGAGTTCCAGGAGCCGAATCCGTGAGTAATAGACGTTGCCAATCGGTTCGAGGACTATATATCTAATAAAAAATAGGACACTATTCCACGTTACTGATTCCTGGCCGATGAATGAGTGCGCCGATCCTCTCCACGGATGGTCCTTGAAGGACGTCGAAGACAGCTCAAGCGGGCCTGCGACTGCTGATATCTACGGCAAACTCTTCAACCACATTCGCACCACACTCCGAGCCTTTCTGATCCGTCTTTCAGACTCGCAAATGGCTTTTCGACTGTTCTGTATGGGATTTGGTGAGATTTACACCATTCTTGAGTGCAATACATTCAATCGAATCGAGGTAAGCAGGCGTTTGAAGCTCGGCTATGTCCAGATTTTCTCACAGTTTGGATGCTAATCGGTGTCACCTAGGTCTCCAATGTGGCAGACAATCTCCTTGCTGGAATACACCACACAGCTTCAGCGATGGGTCCCTTACTTCAGTGCCCTCGAGCCAACCCGCATGCGACTCTCATCACTCTGTTCAGGAACGCCATTACAGAGACTATGACTATGCAGGACCGAATGATGGACATGTACACACGCCGCCCGGAGACGAAGCTCATACGTGAATATATCTCGCACATAGGAGCAAAATCTTTTCATCATCCCCTGCTTGATCACAGACCACTCATGTGGACGTACGCTCAGGCAAACGTTGCGGCCTATGATCCCATTTTTGATCGGTAAGCACATTCTTGACAAATTGATTCCCCTCGCAACGCCCGCATCACTTGGCTTCTAACATGTCACTTAGGTTCATGGAGAACTTCCAGTTCTCGCAGGTAGACAAGCTCTTTGGGCTGGTGATGAAAGAAAAGCACACCGTGATCGAGAAATGGCCCTTCAGATTGAAGCTCCGATACGACCAACCAGGAGCCCTGGAGGAACTAATCAGTCTCAATAACGAAATCGTGTTCGCAAAGGAGCGCTACGTGGAGTGGCGCAGACGTTAGACGAGAGTCAAGATGGATCGACAAAGATTAGGTGTCGCGAGTGGTCTATGTGGCTTCTTTCCGAAGCACTCACGCCCAATGATCAGTAGCCTGCAGACGGATTGATATGTAAATTTGAGTGAACAAACAAAGGGGATTTCGGTCATAATTTGCTAGGAGTTCAAGGTTTTCACATTTCGGACATCTCATCTCATAACATGGTAAGCATGGCCCTGCCAACACTGCATAACTGCAGCAAGCATCCAAGAGATCGATAGTACTAGATAGGTAGATTACAGTATGGCAATCTATTATGTAACAACATGCTTTCGAAATGCTACTTGAGGTAAGCCCGTGATAATGATGATGGCTGGGCCTACCAAGCTTGTACATAATAGCGATATTGACGGTTTGATGGGGACAAAAATAAAATAAAATAAACTCTCATTCGAGTCGCAAAGCCGAGAACATATCTTCTACATATCGCCGATTAGAGAAATCCGCCGCAGAAAGAAATGCTGTTTTTGATACTAGGCAGTGAATCGAGAGCTTCTTGAAACTCCAATCAGATTATTGACTTTTGACTACCTAATATCCTATTCTATTTTGTATAGACCGGTCCGTTACATTCAGCTACATAGAATACTATCTGTGCCACGGCAGCGATTCCATCAATTCAAAACGGAGATTGGATCACAAATTTCATTTTATCGGCTCGGTTGAACGATGTCCTTGCGTCGAATGATCGTGTAGTTGTGCCCAACATCCTTAAAAGGTCCCAACTATTGCCGTTTATCAAGCGAAAGTACTAAATGACTCTTATTTGGTGCTGCGAACACTGTATTCCGCCGTAAATGTCGCTGATTCCGGACTCATCGAGGTCCCGAAAACCAGAGTGTTGGCACTAAGGTCCCTCAAGGTGACTGTCGAAGCTCCTCCATCAGACTCTTGCCACTCATAACTGGATTTGAGTATAACCGTAAACTCTGCCTCGTATTTCTTGGTTGTTTTCTTCGGAGTCAGACTCCATTGAGTAGGCAGATCGATGGAAACCGGAAAAGCTTTCGGAAACCCAACGACGTCATCAACACGGTCTTTTCCATTCTCAAAGTATCCGGGAATCTTGACTTTGACTCTATCAATCATTTTGGGCTTATCGGTATTGAGCGTCATTGTCCATTTTGGCTTTTTCCCAGTGAGACTCGAAAGTATACTTTTTGTCGGCGCGTACGAGCTTGAGATTCGCAGTGTGAGAGGCTCCGATACAGCGGTCAGTCGTCTCTCGTGGGCTTTTCGAAGGTCTTGGTCATGTATAGCTAATCCTCTAACAAAGTCAATATACTCGTATTTTGGCTCCATCCTGTCCAATACCCCTAGCAGAAATGGGAAAAGAGCCTCGACATTGTTTTGCTACAAGATAATTAGCCAATGTCATTTTCCATTTTGACTCTACTCTTACCTTGATGACTTTCCAATTCTTTGACGCTAGTAATGAGTTTTGCCATGCCTCACCACTAGAATCGGGATGTTAGTGATTGCATGATAATATCACATAAAGAAAGTGAAAGACATACTCCTCTGTAACGGTCTCATCACCGCCATCAATGACAAGGGAGTTGACATCAATCGTAACGTTGCCATAATCACCATCACCACTAGTCGAGCCCCAGCTACGCTCTCCTGCGGCCTTGAGGGAACCAACGGTTAACGGCACATCCAGGCTTGCCTTGATCGCATTCTTCTCTTCAGAACTTTGGTTCACAGCCTGGCTGTGCCTAAAGACTTTTTGGATGGCATAGCGTCTACCTCCTAGCGCGACTCGCTTCGTAAAAACGGTGCCTGCAAGAAAAATCATCGATTAGGCACGCCTCTTTCTGCAAGTGGGAACTCTAAAGATACATACCGAATCTATCATGAAAACTGCTCAGTACTGAGGAGAATGCTTCTCTGTCCGCAGATGTAGTTGGAGGTATTAGTCCGGCATATTCATTGATCGAATCCTTGATGAAATCCACAAAGTTTTGGGTTGGCACGAGTGAAGAGCCCTCCAAATCGACAACAGCAAGAGGGAACTATAAGTCCCAATTTTGTTAGTGCCTGCATGATGGAGGACATGTGAAAGTGCATATATACCTCATGGAAAAGATAGAAAGATTTCACATCGCCGGAGTGCTCATGTGACACCTTGTCTCCTGTGCTCCGCGCAAAGCTACCTCTGACACCAGTCTTTCCGACGGGCGTAGTGGCTTGGCTACCAACACATCAGTATTCATGAGGTCCTTTTCTCAGCGATAGCACAAAATGCTAATACTTACATTGTCGTCTTAATCGCACTTGTGTCAAAAGCTGCTTTGATGAAACTTTCCTCTGTAGAATCTTGAAACTGTACAGCCTCCCGTGGAGAGCCAGTTGCAGTGTTCCACTTCGGCATCGCCTCAGGCTTCAATGTGAATACTAGTATGTCTGTCAGCATTATTCTTCGGCTGTAATGCTAACAGAGCGCTACATACATGGCTCTATCGCACGAGTGATGTCGATGTCGCCGTTTTTCTTCTGGGGAACCCAACCGTTTAATGCACCTGTACGTTGCCTGAAATTGTTAGCTTATTGTATATCGAATAGCAGAAGCAGCTTCATACAATATTCCCTGCCAATCACCTGATGATAGATGATCTCGCTCGTCGGAATAGGAGCTCCCTGTTAATGGTTTCTGCTGCCCAACTACAGTTTTCTTTGGCTCCTGCTGCTCGGCCGTGATCGGAACCGGTTCCCGTTGCTCAAGGATGTTCTGATTTGGCTTTTGTTGCACGGCTGTGGTCGTATCTAACCGTTGCTGCTCAGTAATGCTTTCGCCTGGCCGTTGTTGCTCAACGACGCCCGTATCCAGCTGTTGTTGCTCAACTGTGCCCCTTTCTAGCTCCGGTTGCTTGGTAGTGCTTGTAAATGGCTCCTGTTGCCCAACAATGCCTGCAGCTGGTATCTGTTGCCCACCCATGCTCGTATCTGGTACCTGTTGTCCAACGATGCCTGTATTAGGCGCCTGTTGTTCAACAATACCTGTAGCTGGTATCTGTTGTCCAACGGTACCTAGATTTGGCTCTTGTTGCCCAACGATATTTGTATCTGGCTCCTGCTGCTCGGTCGAGGTTGGAACTGGTTCTTGTTGCTCGACCAAGCTGTTATCCGGTTCCTGTTGTCCATCTCTGCTCGTAGCTGGCTCCTGCTGAGCAACCCTGTTCTTCTCCTGCTTCTGCTTCCTGCTCTTGTTCTTTGACTTCTTTCCTGCCATGATGTTTCAAGTGAGGATCTCGACGGATGGAAGAATCAGAGTGCTAGCTAAGCTTTGGCATTGTCTAAAGGTTATATATTTGGCAGTGTTTAAGATTTTAAATTAGTTTAAAAGTCTGAATTCCTGACGTCAGATTGGTCTCCCCCCTCTTGGCTGCTCTTGGCTGCATTCCAACAGCCCAGGCTTAAACCTTGGTGGTAGCCGAGAAGTATTGCAAATCCGGTAAGACAAACAGTGGCGCCTCTGGGAATATTCTTCCCCCTTGGCTTCATGCAAACGGGCCAGGCTGAAACCTTAAATCGTAGCTGAGCTGTACTACCGGAAATGTCGAACAATATCTCTAAAAAATGAGACAACAAAGGGAGACAGTGAAATAAGCACCGGCAAAGTGTTGTTGTACGGAGTAGCTCTACGTCTTAGTTTATCGCATCTCAGACTCGAGATGACGAGGATACCTCAATCTACACGCACACAGCTCGTATAAAAAGTGGCATTTTTTACGTTTACAAGGGTAGCAAAAAAGAATCGACCAAGTTGCAAAAGTCGCAGAGCCTTTGTGTACATCGGATGCATCCCACCTGGCGAAATCTGCAAAAAAAGAATTGTCTCCGATACTGGGAATCGAACCCAGGGCTGCTCGGAGCTTCAATCGAAGATTGAGAGCGAGCGATGTTAGCCACTACACCATATCGGACTTGTTTCTTGGATGTATGCTGATCTGGTATTTGCAGCTATAGGGCTCAGCTCCATATCTGACTTTCACTGAAAGAGCCGCAAGCAGCCTCCCCCATGACAGCCTAACATCAAGCACTAACTGCCTGGAGCCTGGGCCCTTGCATGCTCGCTGCACTTAGAAAGCAACCAGAGTTCCCCGCTCTCCGCGGGGCAGCTCAACGCTACGACATCACTTGGCCTTGTAGCTCGTGATGCTCTATCAGATGACGGTTCTGCCTTGTCGCCTGCTTTCTCGAGCCTTGCACTTGATACGACGCCAAATCAAATAAAGTCTTCGTCAGCCTCGCATCCACAAGTTTATACTTTTGACAAATATACCTTGTACAACGACTCGTTCGACCAACTTCTCCAAAAACCATCACCAAAGCTCATTCGGCATATTGCGAGACGCAACCGCTACCATGGACGAACCGCTTCAGTTCGTGCCGTTCACTTCCGAGATAGAGCTGCCGTTTTACTCGGCGCTCTTCTCGTCCAAGCTAGACTATGACAAGCTCGACGACTCTGCGCGCGGAATTTTGGGCGTGTACGAGCCGCGAGATGTTGACCCAGATGCAAGCTCTAAGCTGCAGATTCTCGGAAGCGCCCTGACAAACACGGAGTGCGTTCTTGGCATCGAAACGAACTAACAGGAATAGTATGAGCTGACGTGCGATACAGTCCTCCTCTAGGGAAAGCAAGAGCCGAAGGCATCATCAAAAATGTCAATACCATCGAAGATTTCAGGAAGACCGACAAAGCCGCCATGCTGAAGCTGGCAGGCAGGCAGATCTGGGACGCTATCAAAGACGGCAGCATTTACTCTGTTCCTTCGCTCCTATCCTCGTTCATCATTCTCTCATACGCCGACCTCAAGAAATACAGATTTATATACTGGTGCGCATTTCCTGCGCTGCACTCAGACGCGCAGTGGAAGCGCTCTGGCCCCATCCAGCGCCTCAACTCGGACGAGACTACAGCCCTTATGGACCGAGTAGGCACATGGAGATACATTGTGGATAAGCGCGAGCATGGATTCTTCTTGGCCAAGAAGATATGGGGGGAGAAGCCAAAGGATTTGAACGAACACGACCCGGCACTCAAGATTCCTTACAGATGGGAGGTGGCCTCACTGCGAAGTTTTGAAGATGGCTTCTTTGACGGCGTTGCCGAGGAGGATCGATTTGTCACATTTTTAGATCCTTCAACTTTCTCAGAAGGCCCCTCATGGCCGCTGCGTAATCTCCTTATTCTGATCCGCCACCGATTCCGCTTGTCCAAGATCAATATTCTGTGTTTCAGAGACGAATGGTCTAGAAGGCATGAAGCCAAAAGCATCATTATACCCATCACGATGGACCCCGTTGAGGACATGGAAATCAAAGAGATGCCCAAGGTGACAGGTTGGGAGCGAGCAAAGAACGGCAAACTTCAAGCACAACTGGCAAACCTGGGCGAGTACATGGACCCTAACAGGTTGGCTGATTCTTCAGTCGACTTGAATCTCAAGTTGATGAAGTGGCGACTAGCCCCAGATTTGAACCTCGATGTAATCAAGAATACCAAATGCTTGCTGTTGGGTGCCGGGACGCTGGGGGGCTACGTCTCACGAAATTTGCTGGGCTGGGGTGTGAGGAAAATCACCTTTGTTGACTACGGCAGCGTGTCCTTCTCAAACCCAGTTCGCCAGCCGCTCTTTGAGTACGACGACTGTCTCAATGGTGGAAAACCAAAGGCTATTCAAGCTGCCGAAATGTTGAAGAGGATATATCCGGGAGTAGATGCTGAGGGCCACTCTTTTTCTGTGCCGATGCTCGGTCACGCTCTCGCTGATGAGGCGAGAACAAAGGCCGACTACGACAAGCTCCAAGCCTTGATTGATGCCCACGATGTCATCTTCTTGCTAATGGACACCCGCGAGTCCCGATGGCTACCAACAGTGATGGGAAAAGCAAGCGGCAAAATTGTCATGAATGCTGCCCTAGGATTCGATTCATACGTGGTTATGCGGCACGGTGCTGAAGGGCAACAAGAGGGCCAACACTCTCTTGGATGCTACTTTTGCAATGATGTTGTCGCCCCAGCTGATGTAAGTTTCTTCAAGGATACTCGGTTCCTTGCCATATTTCTAACGGTATTTGTGCGTGCAGTCTATGAAGGATCAAACGCTTGATCAGCAGTGTACCGTAACTCGACCCGGAGTTGCTGCCATTGCCTCTGCACTCTTGGTTGAGCTTTTGACAAGCCTCTTGCAGCATCCCCTAAAGAACGGCGCCCCGGCACCCCAGCCAAGGCCAGGCGTCACGCTCGAAAGGGACCCCCCTGATCACCCGCTTGGCCTCGTGCCGCATCAGATCCGTGGCTATGTATCTACCTTTCAGAACATTGTCCTTCGCGGGCAATCATACGACAGCTGTAGCGCATGTAGCCCCAAGATCCTGGACGCTTTCCGCAACGATGGGTGGGGATTTGTCAAGAAGGCTCTCCAAGAAAAAGACTACGTCGCCGAGCTATCTGGCCTCGCAGAACTCCAGCGCAAGGCTGCGGAACTGGACGCCCAGTTAGACTGGGACGAAGAGGAGGAGGGGGTTGAAGAGGGCGACGGAGAGTTGCTCTAAATTCATTGTTTACCTTTCTTTCTTTCTTTCTTTCTTTTCACATTCACTCGTTCATACGGTACATTTACATGCTCGGGATTATATGCGGCACATGGTAAAGGATTGAGGATCATTTAGAATTGGCGCTCTTCTTTGGTTCTTGCTTCAACGTCTTGTATTGGCCTGGGAAGAGTACGAACAAATGTACATTGCCCTTTGTTGGTGGAGAGGGCCACTTGTATATGAGGCAGGATTGAATATTACCCTGATGTTTATAGTTGACCTGCTGGTGATGAAGCAGTAGCAGCAGCCTTATTGTTCGACGAAGGGTTGCGCTTCTCGACGAGATATCGCGATCGATGGATGTATAATTGTGGACACGACAGATCGCATCACCAATAAACGGTTCCGTGGTCTAGTTGGTTATGACATTTCGTTAACAGTTTCGTTGACACCACCGAAAAGGTCCCCGGTTCGAGCCCGGGCGGAATCACCATCTTTTTTGGTTCTTCACCACTTCTTTCTCAGTTTCCATTTTTGCCTGTTAGAATTAATTAAGGAAATCTCACTTTTAGTATGTAGTCTATCAATCCAATCGTGTAATTGGTAACGGTAGATTGCAAATAAACAACTCGGTTGTCATTGAACGCACGCATCACGGGAATGAGATCACAGCTTGTTTGAGACTGAATAAAGGTAGGTATTTGTGATTAGAGGAAGTCGGGTATCAATTCATTAACAATAGCCAAACCTGACGCCCCTTTCAAACAGGGTGCATCTGCCTCCAGCCAACAAGAGAGAAAAAAAAACAAAAGAAAAGCCATAAAGGAAAGCCCACTGTCATTATGGCGTCTATGACCGGCCAAGTGGTGAGCCGGCGACCGTAAAATTCACTCCTCCACTGACGCATCCATTCTAAAACAACAATTGCCGGTCAAACGTGGAAGTAATTGGTGTCTGCACGGCATTATGCGGTGCGACGACATGACGCTTTGATTCCGGCGGATACGGGAGCGGAAGGCGGGCTTAGTACTTCAATATGATGTACAGAGCGTGGATGATACCAGGGATGTAACCTGAGGGTGGATCAAGTCAGTCAGGCGCTCGAGACAAATGGAATCACAGTGACGTGAGGGCTGCATTGGCGGTGAGTGGCAGTTTTGACATACCCAGGATTGTGAGGAGGATGTTGATCAGGAGGTCTGCACCGCAGCCTCGCTCGAGGAAGACACCGATGGGTGGCAGGATGATGGCAAGAATAATCTTGCAGATATCGCTGAGGAAGAGGATAGTATCAGCATTGTCCAGTGATTGGGCCTCGATATCATCCCAGCTCTCATTGATCGCGTGCCGTCGAAGAGGAAGCGGGTTTGAGAGCTGCGGGGAAGATGACGGAAGCCACGGGACGTCAAGCTCGAGGCTTACCTGGTGGTGAAAGGCATGTTGGATATATGTGTTTCGCGTAAGGCTCAAGGGCTCAACGTCTTTTGGGTATAATCGAGTATTGCTAAGAGGTCAAAGGGCGCAATGAAGTTGTTTTTGGTGAAGATCAGGAAGATCGCGGAGTAAAGATGAAAAGCTGTGTGAGACACAAAAGGGAGAAGAGCGGACAAGAAGGTTTCTGCGAAGCTTGTACTATTTATTGCCGTGGCTCGTCATCTTGGCCCTTCCCAGACATTCCGGCCAAGAAGGAGAAGGAAGCCGGCTTCCATGTTGCGTCATCGACTGGTCAAGCCACACATCATAGGGGGGAGGTAACGAGAAGCCATTCGATCCAATGCCATTTCGGGACAAAACAGCAAAAAGTTAAGCAAGTGACGAGAAATTGGGCGGCTTAGGGCGGTATCATGCAGGGGCTACGGGTTGGCTGCAACAAGGCACAGTACACCAAGGAAAGAAGCCGGTTGTTTGGCCCAGTTTCGTGTTACGCAGAAAAACACACCAATGAAGCAATATGCCATCATGACTTTTTTCTCCCGACATGAGATTAAAATCAAGCTACGTCATAATCTACAGGCGTTGCTGCAGGCCCCCCTGCAAGCTCTGCTTAGCGCAGCTTTTGTTTCCATGCTTGCAAGGTTCAAACTGTCGCACCGCCACAGATGTGCAGCTGGAAAACCCGATGGGATGACAGCAAACGCCTCTTCGACACGAGCACGCGCCACAGCGTCGTCGCCACATGACGACAAAACTTGGCCTCATTGGCAGCTTTGGGCGTTTACCAGCCACAGCGTCTGCCGGGAGCAGTTCAAATGCCAGCTCCATTTCCGTGTGTGCCGGTGCGGCTTGTCTCGACGTATGAGTGACCTCAGCAGCAAAATCTTGTGCAAGCTGCAGCTCCCCCCATTCGCCTCAATGCCAGCTTGAAATGTCCTTGTTCCCTTTTTAGAAACTTGGGACTCCGTTTCGCTCTAGCTGCCGTCATGATGAGATGAGGCGGTGCGAGTGCGGAATCACTGCATTTTGCTGTTGCAGCATCCCATCCCCATCGCGACTACAACTCTTTGCCGTCCCTCAACTTGCATTAACCGCCCAACCGAGCCACAGTGACTTTTTTGTCTTGTCTTGTCTTGTCCTTGCATGGATCTCTTCCTCTTCTGCCCATCCATCACACCCCCCGCTTTACAGTAGCTCCGTCTTGGCTGGACAAATGGCATGACAGGCGCAGCGCTTGGCAGTCAATCTCCCCGATAGTGTGCTCTATCTTGTCCAACGATCAGTGATTCCGAACGCCGTGCAAGCCGGAGATCCAAGACTTTTTGACTAATGGATTACAGAACGCAACTCTGTGCAGTCACAGGACCCGTATCAAGCGTCGACTACTGGCTGACGCTGTGAATTGGTCCAAACAAACTAGAGTTGGGCCTGGTCTTGGTCGTGCGGGCGCTTCTGTGTGGTAGGTATGGCAACAATCTATCTGGAACCAAGGGTGACAGTTTCGTACAGAAGATGGCGTCTAAGATTACACATATGGATTCAGTATATAGGTATATAACAAAAAACTTAGCTGATATGGTGCTCCATCCAGTTGCTACGATTACCGCTGCTAACCCCCATTTTCTCTATCCGTATATAGCCAATTAGCCCCAAACTCAAAGAGTAGCTTCTTCGTAATGCTCGTCTCAGCACACAATGCCCGCCATATCTCCCCAAATATGCTCCGTGTATGATTATGCTTAGTACATGCGCCAATTGACCGTCTCGCCCTACTCGTCCTTTGCGGCAGACGCAGTTCCTCCGAGCCGCTTGCCGAAAAACACGACGCCAGACAGCCAGCTGCCAAGACATGACCCCGCGTACATGCCGCAGACAATCGTGACAGGCCACTTCTGCCATTCTCGATCCCAGTCGAGCGGGATAGGCACCGCGCCCAACCATGCGCCAAGCACCGCGCCTAGCAGGCCGCCCAGCGTCTCGTCCAGAGGCGCAGACAGTCCAGCCACCGCAATCAGTGCCTGGCTATCCACTCCACGTGCATAGATGACGGGGAAGATGCCGAGGAGGGAGAAGTGCGCCGCGCAGAGAAACGTGTGAGTAATGTGGTCGAGGAAAGGCGCACCGAAGAGGATGAAGAGCGCATGGATGACAGGGGTCGCTATCGTAGAGAGGACAAGGGCGAGGAAGGCAGTCTAGGATTAAACAAAAAGGACATCGTATGTTAGCATCATCCATTCCAAATCAATGCCGCAAGCAATGTGGCCCATATCAATCCATCACGGTGATCAGTTGGGAGCTTCATACCACTACTGAGCTCGTTCCGGCTTGCTCGGGCTTCTTCTTCTCGCCAGGGCGAGCCTTCTTGGCTGTTTTCGCCTGCTGAGAGCCTGCTGCTGGCAGACATAGCACCGCGTATGCGACCTGGACAACGGCCACGACAGGCAGGGCGGATTGCAGCGTCAGCACCGGCTCTGCCACCAGATCGTTGAACTGAGCAGCCAGCAGCCCGAGCAGGACGGCTACTCGGCCGAAGGCGATGCCCTTTGACAAGGCATTGTCGAACGTCGGGACCGCGGCCACGGTGGCCTTTGGCTTGCTGTCGGTAGCCGGAGCTGGAGGAGCTTTTGCCAGTGCTGAGGACATGGTGATTGTGTCTACCGGCGCATTCCTGTGATTCTTGGAGTTTGAGCTATTTGGACAATTCGAGGTTCCAGAAACATAGTTCGGCCAATGGTGACAATCACGTGACCCAGACCAAGGGAGCTTGTCGACCCAACCCTTGCTTCACTCTGTGTACATGTATATACTTGAATCTGGAGGTATCACGATCAAATTATTACGGACTTGATTGCTGCGAGCAGCATATAAATACAAATGCATTATCAATCTTTCAGACTTGAGATGTGAAATCGCGGGACCGAAAACTCTCCGCCCTTGAGCAAACCGCCAGCTTGAAGCACCCCCTACGCATGCCTCTCCATCACTTGCACCCACATGTCCGAGATGGTAAACAATCCAAGCGAGTTCAAAGCCACCCATGGTTTCGTCGGGTTGATCAGGGCCATGTCAAAGTTGCGGAAGATCTAAAGTTTTGTCAGCATAATCCAACCAGAGACTCAAGCATACAGGTAGGTAATGAAGAAGCCGCAACTTTCTTGCCCGGCTATGTGAACACAAACATACCTCGAATACTACTTTTCCAATTTCAATTTGAGCAACCGCCTTTCCGAGGCATTGGAATTTCCCGTGGCCAAAAATCAGCTCGTTGGTGCGAAGCATGAGCGCGAGCTTGTCCTTGTCTTCTTCGAACCAGCGTTCTGGACGGAATGCTTTTGCATCAGGGCCGTAGATCTCGGTGCTGTGGTGCATTGCCAGCGCAGAGTATCCGATACAGGCGCCTCCAGGCAAGAAGACATCTTCACCTTTGACTTTGACGGTATCGCCCTCGGGCGGAATGTCTCGTGAGAAGACGTTTGCGACGGGTGGCCAGACTCTCATGGCCTCACGGATAGTGGCCTGGAGATAGGGGAGTTGCTTTGCCTGGCTGTGAGTGATGAGGTCATCCTGAGGAGCTTTGCCATCTCGAATGGCTTCGTCGATTTCCTTTTGGAGCTTTGCGTACACGCGCGGGTTTGTGATAATGTGAAGCAGGGTGCATCGGATGCCAGTTGCTGTGGTGTCGGAGCCGGCAACGATCTGTTCCAGGGCCTCGGAGCGCAACTCATCGCCTGAGATGCCGTGGCGGATGAATGATGCCAGCATGTCGGATCGCTTGTCTGTCGGATTTGCGACACGCTCATTGACATAGCGGAAGCAAGTGGCCATCATCCTGCCGAACCCTTTGCTGTCGTCTGGCGACGGGGCGATGAATTTGCCGAGGAAGCGTGCCTGCGTGATCCAACTAAGACTAAAGGCAAGACCAAAGTTGGCGATGTGAAGGCCTTCTTCACTGGACTGGAGATAATTTTCTACGTCGCTGTCGCTTTGAAGCATGCCGAAAGTCTTGCCCAGTCCAACTCCGCTGATGACGTCCAAAGTGAAGAATTGGACTTTGCGTGCCATGTCCACCGGTACAACATTGTCACTTGTGGAAACATACTTGGACCTAATCAAGTCAATGAATTCGTGGAGACGTTCATTAATGCTTTGTTCAAGATCGGGGTTTTCTCTTCCAGAGTACTGAATGCCAATATCGTGGTTAGCTTGCAATTGCTTTCACTAAGAGATGAGCTCGCGATCGATACGACATACCCCCGGAGCCATTTGCTTCCTTCGCGCCTCATGCTTCTTGTTGTCTGTCTGCGTAAAGACATTGTCTCGTCGATACTCAATGCGGCAGGCCGTATAATACCACTCGGAACGCTTATAGCCGGGCTTATTATTCACATGAATCCACACATCGGGATCAGATGTAATCAGGACGTTTGGAGCGATCCTTGCTATTGGGCCTGCATTCATTGTACACCGAAAATGCAATTAGTCACCAATGAAACGTTTCGGAAACGGATGACGTTTTGTTTCTTGGGATATAGGGACCATCGTACCATATTTCTCACAAATCTCGCCGTACCACTCCTGGCACCTCTGCTGGAACAAAGCTTTCCTGTGAGGCAGATTGGTGAAGTTGCTCAAAAAGGGTCCTTTGAACGATCTCAACCTCGCGTACGTCACGATCCTCCCAATGACGAAGAAGCTGATGAGACCGCCTGCGAGCAGGAGGACGGAGCCCGGAATTCCAGCAATACCCTCCATCCTAGACCAGTACACCAAGCAGAGAATCTACCATGTATGATGGTGGTTCTGGCAAGTTTCTTTTGTGCGTTAATTTTCAGGTTCGCCCTGCTTATTGTAAGAACCCAGAAGCACAGTAGCAGCAGCCGCACGGAGTAGCTTCGTTCTGCTGTGGAGCGGACCAGAGAAGCCCCCCGCTTGATTATACAAGGGCCGGCCCGAACCTGGCCTTGAAGAGCAATAGCTTTTTGATATAGCGTGCTACGAGTGCGCGAAACGAACTGGGGTGAAGACAAGATGCTTTCAGCTCAGTAGAGATACGAACAAGGAAAATGACATATCAAACGATACTTTATTAACCCTAGCAAGGTAAAGACCAGGAAGGCAAAGGAGATAAACCCCTCAAGATCTACAGTTTTGTTCGATAGACATACGGTCACATACCCAAAAAGCTGTGGCATCCTCTTTCACGGCACTGGATCTTTCGACGCTCGTACCGGGTTTCCGTCTTCAACCCTCCCCCTCCCCCTCCTTGCAGCACCGCGGAAGATGGCAAAAAGACAGGCCTGCAGTAGTGTCCCAAGCTACTGGATTTAGTGCACCTTTAGGCAAATGGCTGGCGCAACATTGGCAACCCATTCCCTGCCGCGAAAAGGACGGCCGGGATAGAGCGCTAGCAGGGGGGAGGTGGCCTTCGTTTCGAAGCAAGGCCTCGGAGCTTTCAGTCCCCCATTTCCCTGCCTTGAGTCCATGGGAGGTTTCGGCCGTCTTCCAGCGGGCGTGCCGTCAACGCTTGGATGTTATGCTACGCTGGGGTCCTCTGCATAGTTGTCTGGGTTGGGAAAGGTCTGTCCGACGGCATGGTTTTTGCTGGAAGCGAGGATGTGATATACGAGTTATCTTGTCGATAATCATGATGTATGTCATATAAAGCGACTCATATCACAGACATAGTCACTCACGTGGCAATTTCCTCATTCACGTGGTATTCCATGGCTGAAAACTAGTCGTCTAGGTGTGTATGAGAAATCAACGAGTTCTCGTCATATCAGGAGTTTGGCATCGGTTAGCTGCTGCGAGCCACTGCATATGGCGTAGCGCTCGGTGAACATCAAGGCGGGGAGACGCAGATGCCACTCATGTCTCAGCGCAATGACAAAACGGCAGGATATTAATACTACTATAACGCTGTGGTACGAGACATGCTGAATTGTCCAAGGATCGGAAGCCGTGCTACGAGACTTTGAGGGGAGAGCGGTTTTGGTTCACCCGCAACAGACAGTGCACTGATTCATACTCGGCGATAGGCTCAGGCAGAATGTGCGGAGTACGCGGCCCAGGATAATGAGATCTTCATTCTCGCATGCGCGGTGTCGCATAGCGTAAATTAGACTTTGTGATCAATAACAATACATGACAAAACACTGCCGTCAAAGCCATGCGGTCCATCCATTCTAATCATTGGGGCCAAATGGGACAAGTCTTTCTTTTCTGATGGGGGGTATTTGGTCTTTTGGTTGCTCAATTTCGGTCTCATGAAGGTGCAAAGGGTAACAAGCTCTAACGTAAACGCTTCAGAAAGAACATGGACGCTGGCCAAAAAAGCAAACTTTTACTCCCAAGCTTCCGGTTTTCGTGCAAAGACATTCGTACTACCCTCGCGCCTTTAGCGGCCGTTTGATCTTAATCGAGCTTGGCGGCGAGCCAAGGAGGAGGAGGGGGTTAACTTACAGGATGTAGTATGGTCTAATTTTTGGGTTATTGATGGCCTTGCGCATCTCCGAGACAAAGACCTGGACCTCAATGTAGTCCCAGTCCATAATCTCCTTGAGCATAAAGAGCGCGAAGCCCTCTAAACTCTCATCGAGAAAGGCGAGGTTGTATGCGCCAACTTCTTTCAAGACAGGATCGCTGCTCCATTTGCCGCTCGGGACCTTGTAGTTCTTCTCAACGACGTTGATGAAGCCGGCCTCCTGCATGAGCTTGCGCATCCGCCCGCCAGTGCCAATGAGCAGCGTCCGGCCCATGCGCTCGCCAGCCTCGGTGAACACCTCTGACCAGCGCTTGAAGATGTGCTTAGGGTCGTCGCGAACCTCGGGGACGTCGCTCATCAGCGTAATGTTGAATTCAAAGTCCTCGATCCAGCCTCCCGGCTTCATCGCCGTGAAGGCTTGCTTGTACAGTTCGCTCCAGTCGCTGATGCTACCATAGAGTGCCCGGATGTGGATGAAGTCGAAATGTTCCGGCGGATACGTCCACTCCAGCTGCGCGTCTTCGATGTGGAAGATGCAGTTTGGCGGCACCCACGTGGGCTGGATGGGGCTTATATCGGTTCCTATAATCTCGGCGGAAGGAAACATGTCGGCTATGTCGATGGCCCAGATGCCTGTTCCTGTGCCAACGTCCATGACTCTGGTAGGGGGCTCCTTGATGGGAGCCTCGTACAGCTGGTCGCCGAGAAGCATTGTTATGAAGTGGTGCGAGATGTCGAGTCCTGCGTTTTGGCGATCGTCATTGGGACCCCAATACTCGGTCGTCTTGGAGTGCTGGAACGTCCGGCCGTGGATCTGGCGGTAGTCGTATATGCTCTCCGACAGAGAGGCTGTTGATGAGGCGCTGTACCATGTCAACCCGAGTTCATTGCAAAGATTATTCACGTCAATTCGAACATACGTATCATCATCATCGCCATCTACGCCGGAATCCCCGCTCTCGTCTTGCTGTCGCGTGCCAAGTTAGCATACAGGGCATTGAGAAAGAAAGAGCATGCAATTCTTGGCCATTACGACGCTGGCCCGCCGAACTAGCCGTTTATGAGGTGCATACAAAGGGAATTTCTGCCATTGGAGGCACTTCTGCTTCTGCCGTAGGCGCTGGAGCTGCTGGAGCTGCTGGAGCTGCTGGAGGCTCGGTAGGTTCCGGAGATCTTGGGAGTGACGGCGATTTGGCTGGAGAGCCTCTTCGCGGGCCTTCGGGGGACCTTGGACTAGACATTGCGATTGAATTGAACGACAGAATCGAATGCGACGGCCAAAACCCTTAAAGAGGCTTCTTATCTGAGGGGTTGCCTGTATAAGCACATCCACGGCGATGGGGAAATGGTCGTCTCCCCTCACGCATGTGCTGCAAGAATTGTCCACTTCTGTGCGTTGGTTCTGTGATGCTACGTGCCGTACAGTAAAAGGTTGTCACTGCGTACGACAGAAGAGACAAATTGGATCGGCCTTTGGCTTTAGCAGCTCTTAGCGCAGGGAGCTGCCGTCAAATCCTGGTAACCCGAAGCTGTTCGGCCAGAGCTAAGATTAACACCACGGCGAACCATGGACGCAAGTCGCCTAGCCGACCAGTCCAGCGCCCCAGTTTTGGTGTCAAGGCCATGCCTTCGAGCTTCCTGTTCCTTGTCCGAATCTTCCATTTCAGAGACGAGAGGCTTCTAGCCAAGGCACTTGCACGTTCGCCGGACTGATCTCGCTGGCTGGCCTCACGACTCTATTGTAGGTGGGTTGCACTGCGGATTGCGTGGATTTCAGCTGCCAATATGACTCGTCAGACAGAATGTGCATAACAATTAAGCACAGTGCGGATTGTAGCAAATCAGAAAGCGAAAACGCACCGTTGACGCGTTTTGTCGTTCTCGCGAGGAGTCTTGGCGGAATAGCCGAGCTAATATTTGCGTCGCTGCAAGTTTGTGATCAGCCGTGCCACGTTTGTTAATATCGGCGGATCCAATTAGGGCAGAGGGTAAAATTGGGCGGTGGGGAGGAGAGAAGAGAAAACTAGGCGGATGCTGCACGTGATGCTCACAAGAGTCAAGCTCCAACACAAAAAGAATCCCCTAAACCCAAATGGCGAGGGAACAGGGGGGAGCATGAAATACATCAGACGAGGGAAATCTGTTACACCAATGCATATTCTTTTGAAAATCTCTTCGGAGCACGGAGGACTGCACTTGAAATGGAAAAGTTTTATCACATTGACGTCTCATGTTAGCTGCGGGGCAAACTTGGTGGTGGTGATAGGGTGTCGATGAGCGGTCTTATACATGGGTGTATGCAAGTGAGTGTTTGTTGTACTTCAACTCTTGGTGACAGATCGGTCCGTAATTCGACCCCGTAGTAGATACGTGGTTGATATATCAACCATACGATTTCGATTGTAGCCACTTGAATATTTTGGTCATGATCCTTGAGGAGTTGAGTTGTCTCGTTTTAGTATCTCGAGTTGGCTACAGTTTCAGCAGCAGAAATCCTTCGTATGAAATGCGATATCTTCTGTGTGTCCTAAGGTACTCTATCTGGTACTGGCAACGTTACTCATAGTACATTAATACGACCGTACTTCGATCTCCACTCACCCTAGGACACAAGATATTGACAGTTTGCTTCTGGGGTTTTCGTCACACTTTGTATTCCGTACTACCTAGCTGTCAGCCGATATTACGAGAACTCCTGTCGGATATGCACATAGCAAACTCCACTAACCAATGACTCAAGGAGGATGATACATTGATGGCTGATTAGGATGAGGAGCTGGCAGCGACGCCATCTGGAGTTGAATGGCGTATTATGGAAATATGATGGCCACTTGTTCCTAGGAGGCAATCAATTGTATGTTTATAAACAAAATACACCTTTTCTGTCTTAGGAATGGAATTAGAGGCAAAAATTTGGTGTATCTATTCATCCACCCATCTATGAAGCGATGAATGAATCTCTAAAATTCGGGATGCTAATCATAACTCGCATCTGCCATAGATGTAGTACGTCTCTGTGGGATGTTAGAGGGGTACTTTGAGGAACCATCAAAGTACTCCATACATGTGTGCTGCGTTGGCCCTATCTGCGCTCAAATTTCCAATGACGGCTAATAGCCCTACACCAATGAAAATATACTTGCGAGTCTAGATTTTATACTTTTCAACACAAATAATTGCACATACCACTTGTGGTTATTCAATCCCCGCCAATGATAGCGCATATCTTCTAGAGCATGTCCTATTCGAAGGGTGGTAACATAGGTAATTATAGCAGCGCCCTCCCAGAGGAAGAAAACTGTTATATGCAACTCTACAAGTGTATTGGCATGAGGTTGTTTGCGAAGCATGTGAAAATCTTCGCCGAACTGCATGCGTTATCAGATAGCCAAGCAGACTACCTATTGGCATTTCGGATCTCAATGAAGGCATAATCTGCACTGCAACGAGGCGATCGGTTTACATGAGGATAAAATGCTATGATGAAAGAACTCAAAGGGATAGGAGCGCCTAAAATTTAACCTGTAAAGTCCGTAACAGAGCGCTGATCTCTTTGCGTTGTTTCATTGGATCAAAAGTACATCAACTCTGCGACAATCGAAAATGTTTGTGCGTGTATACTTGCATCTATTTTAATCTCTTCCCTGGCCCTTTGGAGACTACTTGTAAATAATAGCATAGATAAATTCACATATTTGTTTTTAAGTCATGTAGGATCAGCGCATCTCGTCAAAGTTGTTATTCTTAAGAGGTTAAAGTTGCGCCACGACTTTCGATTGCTGTCTTAAAACGTGTCGCTTGCCCGAGGGAAGGATCACATACCCTGTATGTAGCTGCGGCTGAGAGAATTAATTCAACGACCTGTTTGCTTCTGAGGGGTCTTGGGGCACAGTATGCTATTTAAACCGGTCTCCCAAAATATCCCTGGAGTCATTTGTCATTTGCTAAGCATGACGAAAGTTGCATTCAGTTTTCACCTTACATGACTAGGCGTAAACTAAGCATGCAGCGGGGAAGAGGTCACCAGCATCCGCGACAAGCTTTGGCCCTGATGGATGACAAGCTGAACTCATGTGACATGCGGAGTCCTCCGCTGCGTTCATGTATGCCATAGATTCTTTCAACGGAGCATTATCCGTGAGATCCCACGTGAGCAGGCATGAATCGAGGCGAAACGATCGGTGCTGGCCGAACCCGGGCCTGGGCTGATCGCGGCTGCGGCGCTGCGGCGGCTGTGGAATTCTCAGCTGATGCCGCAGTCACCGCAGAGCCCGCAATATACTTATAGAACCTTTCAACCCATAATTCATGTCATAATGTGCTCGCTGAATTGGATTGGAATGATCAGATGAGTTACAGAAATGAATTTACTCTCGGAAGTCATCTTGTGATGTAGAGACAGAGTTGTGTGCCCCTGGCTACTAGACACCTACATACCCTAGGATCTGTAGTTGCTTGAATCTCGGCGGCCTAAAATCTCCTTGAGATGGCTTCTTCCCTTGTAAGGACAACATGTCATCCCATATCGCAAGATCTTCATAATCTGAGTGGTAGCAACTGTTCTGTGATTTGACGTCGCGGCGATTTCCCCGGATTACAAGGCAACAGCGCATGAGAGAACCCGGTGGTTCGGGATGATTTTTGTCAACAGTGGCATGATGTTCTCTTCTTGCGCAAATCTGCTCATAATAGGAAATTGCAGACGGCCTCATGATTTGACAATCTTCCGCATTAGGAACGCTCGGGCGGCGGTTCTGTTAGGCGATTCTGACTCTGCGGCGTCTGCGCCCGGCTTGGGTCTTCTTTTCAGATCCGTATTTCGTACATGTCATGTCGAGTTCTGCCTCTTCAGGCAGAGCAAATTGTAGCGCCCGGCCAATCCCCCTCTCCGGGATGCTCCGGAGTGGCACCACCGACAGGGATCCGGATCAGTCAGCCCCAAACTCTGTGAGCGTCCCTACTGATGAGAGCCCCAAAAGCGTAAGGCCAGTGTCCAGTGTAGCCAATCAGCGGGCGGCAGTTTCACAGCCAGCACAGCAGAATGTCCTGACAGTGGTATGATATTCGCCCAGCTGGATGTAAGGCATCTGCCCATAATGTGCGGCAAGGAGTCTCACGAGAGCGGCAGCACCGCAAAATTGACATCATGGGGGAAAAACCAAATTTCGATAGTGATGACTCCGCATGGTGTGCGGCGACCTGCGATGAGCTGGTGGGATACATAATGTTCGGGTTGGAAGCCTTGCAAGTCCGTTTCTGGATCATCATCATCACAGCATCAAGCAACAATACAATCCACAGAGGATTACCTCCCAACTCCGTCTTCTTTACGACAATCGCAACTCAATAAGATTCTTTCAGTGTATTATCACTAAACTTTGAATTTCGATTCGACCAAGAAAACTCTAATCAAATTTATTACACCATATAATATCTTCAACTTCAAACACTTCTCAATATGTCTGCTGCCACCGTCACCCGCGCTGCTGCCAGCACTGTTCGCAAACCTATTTCCTTCTACACTCAAGTCCGAAGAATGGGCCGTGTCTTTGAGAGCCACCCATACGAGAGATTCGCAACCACCATGAAGCCTGCAAAGCCCGACTACTACAAGAACATTTCTTTCACTGCTGGCAAGGTTGTCACGTAAGTACCCCAGACAATACAATACAAAAAGCCAGTACTTGCATAGAGAAACTGTACTAATATTTGGCTTTTGTAGTTATTTCCCCATCATCGGCGCCATGCTTGGCTGGCCCGTCCTTTGCAAGTGGGCTTTGGACGGACAGATCGGTCGCCTGTAAAGAGATGATAGAGGCAATGGTATAGAGTGGGACAGTAAAAAGATATAGAGATGTCCATCTTTCGACTGTATATATACACTTTGGGCGTTTGGATGGACTATGGGTGCGAAGCATATTTCGGCGCAACACAGAATAATTCAATTTGATTCTCTTTGTTAATTTATTCAAACACGGTTACACAACAATTTGTGATATGAGAATGTGTCAATAAGATACTCGATTCTTTAGGCTAAAAGTGGAAGACTACAAGTGGACTTTACGAAATAAAGGTGAGCTTACACGGCTGGATGCTAGCTACCGGGAGGGCACATAGCTAATATTCTACTGCAAAATCTAACAGATTATGGCTCGTACGGCACAAGCGATATTCGTAATACAATCCCTTCAACGATTCTTTCCAATACATGACTTCTCCCTTAAACATACTTGAAGAAACAACTATGGATTGGACGGCCTCGTTTCCGACCAGTCGAGATACAACTTCCGCTCCGAAAACAACCATGTTCCATCATCTCCTTTCGTCAAAGTGTCCTGGTACCGCAAACTGCCGATGAACATTTGTCGCTGGCCGTCCTTTTCAGACAAATGATACGTCATGCAATAGGTTTCTCCCGTGGCAGTCTTGCCGTCAGGTCCGATGTCGATCATGCTCTGTCCGTTGAAATGCGTCGTGCGAGTGTATTGTCGGAGGAACTCAAAGACGGGCCTCAAGTCTTCTCTTTTACTGATCACTTGCGAGGGCTCCGTGCCTTCTCCTTGCATGTACACGACAAAGTTCGTATCCTCGGTGAAGAGCGACATTTGCTCGTCTGCTAGACGGTGATCGGCGCAGTGGGCATAGCGATCGATGACTTTGCGGATGGCGATGCGGTCGTGCGCTTCCTCGGGGGATAAAGTGAGATTTGCTGCCATTTTGGTTTAATTTCGAGGCGCTTTATAGCTTGAGATGATTTGTTACCGGCGATTGTATCTCATTTTCTGCAATTCTGGTTTTGGGAGCCAACGTCTTTTAATAGTTTGAGCCAACATGCTCATCAGTTGAGCAGGCCCTCGACACGAGCTGTCAACACAGACATTGCTAGCATAAGCAGCTCAGCATAGCTGGAAAGCGTGTATCGACTGTGCTAGGTCTTTCTCTTACACGGAATCTGCCCCAGACTTGAGGCTTGGCTCGTGCATGGCGATTATCTCATCGAGAGAGCGGGCCTAAGAGAGCTTTGGCGCTAAAGAATGGTGATGTGGTCATCAATTTGATCTCGAGATGTGTTCCAGTAAACAGATTGCCTATTCAACAGATTCAGTTCACTACCTAGTGAAGGATGACACAGATAAGTCTGCAAAGATAATGCCATTACTCCAGAAACTGCACTCATATCTTGGACCAAACACCCGATTGAAAGACTTGCACCACTACTCCGTAGCCGTTGCGACCTTGTCACTTGGCTTACTCTGCTCAAAACACCCATGCGCTCAGCGATAACCCTTCGAATGCGTCTCCGGTATATCTCCCCTTACTCATCATTCTGGGGCTTGCTCTCCGGAGCATGATCACTTTTGCTCGACTTTTCGGGATCTGCCTGATGCGGGCTCTTTATACAACCGGCAGAGGTGCCGATTTTGCCACAGCAGTTCCAGTTAAAACCCTCCGGAACATCTTCCTCATAGCCAAACGGGCCATCATCGTCAATTTCCTCCCAGACCTCAGCTTTGTAATTGACTTCTAACAAGCCTATCATTTTCGATTAGCGATGTCTGAACCGGCACTTTAATTGCTGCAAATCGCATCAAAAGGACTAACCATCGTGATGGACACAGCTAGTTTCATCGTTGTCCTCTTCATAAAACGGTTGGTCGCACTGCACACAGATGGCAATGGTAGACTCGGGTTTCCGCTTCTTGCTTGATGCCTCTTGATCAAGTCGCTTGGCGTAAGAGGCAACCTTGGCACGAATGACATGGTTGGTGCAAAGGGTGAGGAGAATTGCCTTGGCCTGGTCGCCGGAGATGTTTCTCACCGCCTCAAAGTCATCAGACATGTTGGCTGTTTGTGTAGAGCGTAGAGGCTTGATGCCAAGTTGTCGGTGAGATTGTCGAATTGGGCTGCTTGAGGCACAGATAAAGGTACTCAAGGCGGAGGCGAGCGGCATATACACGGCATGTACATGTGCCTGGACTGAACCAGAGACGGCTGCATATTAATTATGGAGCGGGCTAGCATATTTCAAGGCAGATGTTGCTATTTATATGATTGATGATGATGCATCAAAACTGAAGCTGATTTCCGTTCTTATCATAGTGTCTGGCTGTCCTGAGTAGCGATTCTCTCAACATTCTCGTGATTGGCGGTGCTTGTAGAAAAGCTGAATGAGGCCAACGGCGAGAAAATGGATATTGGTATAAATGAGGTAGTGCACAAATACCCCATGCGCTACTTCGAGCAAGATGGCTTGAAGTAGTTCTATGCCGGCTTATGTACTCGAGCAATGCAAATTTATAAATTTCAGTTCAATAATTGGAGAACTGTTGAAAATAAATAATAATAGCTAAACGGCCAGTTGTACAAATAATTACATGTAACTAATTTGTACACGATGGCTCTGCCATACTGCCAAAGAGTGATTCGAGGGTGGCTCCGCCTTTACCCGCTTCTCCGCACCAAGCTGAACACTTCTCCACTTGCAACGACATCGCGCTCACTACTCAACTGTCTCGTTTGGTGCCATTTCCTCATAAGGGAACTGGGCTGCGTTGTCGTCTTTGTCGTCTTTGTCGTCTTTGTCCTGTGGGGAATGATTCTCTGAAAAAGGTGATGATGGGCCCCGCGCGACGGGCGCGTCTCTTCGAAGACGACGAGTATGGCGATGACAAGGAGAGCAACGACGCCCGAGTGTTGGACTTCGCCAAGGATGCATTGACCAAGGCCGCCATGATTGCTGCTGACTTGGCTGCGAGGAACAAAATGTGCTCTGCGGGCTGTCTAGCTGCGAATTTGTTGATTGCGAAGAGCGCCCTAGACGCGGCGGGAGTCCATCAATTGCCCAAGCTGCAGAGACGGCTGCCAAAGTTGCTGGATGACTTGGAGTATGTTTGCTCTGTAGGTACTTTTCTCAGATAGTCTGTCTCTTCCCGCCTGGAGGACTTTCGATCATTGGACCTTGGCGATTGGACTTTGGCAAAATTGCATGATTGCCGCCGCTACTATCGTGCTGTGAAATCTCCCCAGAACATCATATACAGCTGAGTATTGACACTTACCAGTGGCCCAATCGGCCTAGCGCTCATACGTCTCTCCTCGAGGAACTCAACACCTCCTTGTCCCAGCGCGGAAGACATGGACAAGCCGAGGAGCAAGCACGCCAGGGCATACTTGCATTCTGCCATGCGTCGCAAGACATACGCGACCAGTACCTCAAGAAGCTCCAGCGCTTCGCTGAACTCGTCATGGCCGTGGATGATAACAACAAAATCCGCCGCAAGAAGGCCACCGATGAGGAAATGCCGGATGCCTACCCGACGCACGTCAATTCTGCTCTCTTCTCTGTGCTGAAGTCACACTCATTGTGTACATGTACGTGGAATGGTGGGCCGGGTACAGACGGCAAAGGAAAGCACCATGTCAGACTGAGATTGAACGACAAGATTACCAAAATTGACGGATGCGTCGCTTTCGATATGCTGTTTGCCGCTACGCCTCTGGTTTCAGATCACTGGCAAGAGCTGCAAATGCGTGTTGCCATGTAAGTGCATCGTATGATCAAGTAGACTTCCGTGGCTGACCACTATCAGGCGCAAAAAAGCTAGAAAAGCAGTACATTATCACGAAGAGCCTTTGGTGAGCTCACCTGGAGATGCACCCAAATCGGACATCTCCGAGCGCGAGCGCTCAAGACTCATCTTGCCAGAGCAATTCTGCCGGCTCGTCAAAACACCCATCGGCTCACGTATCTGCTGCCGCGTTCAGGATGAGGAACTTCACCAACTTTACGATGGGGTTCCATTGAAGCAGCAAATCGGGCCGGGGTCAAGCATGTCGCTGCGGGAAATTCTGGCGCAGTGCAAACTGTCGAACCGAATGAAGCTGGTCTTGGCATACATTGTCGCGCGTTCTTTTTGGCAATATTATGACTCGCCGTGGATGAACTCTGCTTGGTCGAGCGATTCGATTCACTTCTTACGGGAGTCGCCGCTGGATGGGGACGACGACGATGAAAGCGTTGTCAGCGATTGCGGCACGGAGCTATCGAAAACCGATGGCGCTCTGTTTGCCTCACGGCCGTGTTTGGCCATTGATTTTAGCGATCAGGGGATGGAAGGGCCCATGGAGTATTGCAACTCTTACTCTGTTGTCTATAGATACCCCAGACTGTTGGCTCTCTGTATCATCCTTCTTGAAATTGCGCAAGGCAGCGGGCTTGTTATGGAGGATAAAGGATCAATGGAAGGCAACCTTAACGAATCTTGGCATATGACCCGGCGATATACCAGGCGAAGTCGTCTACGGAAGGAATTTGACTTTCCAGACTACCGCAATGCCATCCTCAGCTGCCTCAATTACAAACCGGATGACGACGAGACTAGTGAAAGTGCTACTTCAAACGTTGAAACAGATGTCTTCGCCCGCAAAGCCATGGTTTATAGTTCCGTCGTGCAACCGCTCGAACGCCTACTCAAGAATCTCGGCTTCGCAGAGAATCTACACATCATCGATCCCATAGACATGTCACGCTCTCCCGATCGCAATGTTAAACTTCCTGCTGCCATCCCAGCGGAAACCTTGACATCATTCAAAGACCAAGGGAACATAAACACACAAGCATCCGTTCAGTGGCTCGACGATATCTCGTCCATTAACAACTCCATCCGCGAACTCAAGAAAAACCGAAAATCAAAAGAACGCGGTCGCCCCGTTCGTATTGCCGTGTTAGACACCGGCTACGACGGAGATACCATGTTCTTCACATTTAAAGAACGTAAACGCCGCATCAAAGGCTGGAAAGACTACGCCGAGAAAAACTCGACTCCGGTTGACAGCAGCGGCCATGGAACCCATACTTTAGCGCTCATCATGAAAGTGGCACCTACCGCGGACATCTATGTTGCTCGCATCGCTAAAGACCGCGCTGGTCTTCAGAACTCGGCCGAGAACATCGCTCAGGCCATCGCTTGGGCTGCCACCGAGGCCGAGGCAGATATCATCTCCATGGCATTTGGCTTCCCTGAGGAGGTCCCGCTTATTACCACAGCGCTACTGACCGCTCAGCTTGCCCGGAACAACCAAGTCCTCTTCTTGGCAGCCGCGTCAAATTCCGGTGCAAATCGGCGCGAGGCCTTTCCAGCGGCTCTCGACTCTGTGATATCGATTCGGGAGACCAATCACCACGGTGCATTTAGCGACTCCAACCCCCCTGTTGATCCTCGCGGTCCTATCGTATTCGGCACCGTTGGGAAAGACGTCCCCTCTGCGTGGCTGAGTAGTGTCGCTGGCGAGGTACCTAAATCAGGATCGTCTGTTGCCACAGCGGTGGCGGCAGGGTTGATCGCGATGGTATTGGAGTTTGTCAGCGTGGGGATGAGAGACGAAGAGATGAGGCTACCGGAGGAGATGAGCAGGGCTTGGACTAGGATAGGAATGGTGAATATACTGACAAGAATGTCGCATGATATGGGCAACCGCTCCTACTTCATTTCGCCCTTGAGCTTTTTCTTAGGGAAGGATTTGACGAAGAGTTGGGGTGCGATCTCTGATGCGGTCGTGGGGTGATGTTAGTGTGAGGGAACGATGACCACGACGACCTTTGGCGAGGAATTATGAGCTTTCGATTACGATGTAATGTAGCAAGATACCATCTATTTCATATTTTACTATAGTTGATGCATTTGCGGCGGCACTTCCGACAAAGGAGGTAAGTGGTAAGGGTAAAGGGGCATTCGGCACTGGTACCCCGTCGGACACAGCTTCATCAGACAAACAGTTAAGCATTTTAATGAGCATAGTGCCTTTTTACTTTTTGTCCTGCGGAGGAATCCTTTGTTTTGTTTTCATTGTTAGCCTGGTGGACAAGAACAGAACGTCGAGGCACTGCCAGAATGACAGCTTCTTAGACAGACGCCATAATCTCATGACTGACGCTGGGTCAAATTAGCTGCCGAAAAGTAGGCTCGGTGAGTTGGGCATCCAATCCCTTTGTGTTCCCTGGGGACAAAGAGGCTCCCAGGTTTCAGCTTCTATAAGTGGTACTTTGGCGGCTGAAGCAGTCGAGCCTATCAGATCACCAGACGCATCCTCCTTCGTGCAATTGTCCGTTTAGCCGTGCTCCGCATTTGTCTGCAAAATCGATGGCACAATGAGCTACTTCAGTTTTGAATCCATATATCATCCCCGAGGCGAGTGCCTCCGTGCCAAACCATGGATTCATTTGGTGCTAGCTTCTTCCTGAACTCAGCACCAGCTGGTCCCTTAGGCACCAATATCCGCGACATTGCGTCGCACTGTCGAGCTCTGTTGCGGGAATGCTCGAAGCTACCTATCTTGAAAGAGGACGAGTGGGCCGAGAACAGGCTTGCTGAATTCAACCTCTGGGCTGCCAACTCGGGAGTCTTTGGCGGCGACCGCGCGTCGTTGGATGCACGACTGGCGCTTCAGCCAGAGGTGATAGATGTATTTATAAGTCTTCTCACTGTCCTGAGTGAGCGCCTGACGCAATGTCAATATTTCGGTACATTTCACATGTTGGATAGCTGCCTTGAGGCCGAAGCGTGCAACTGTTATGCTGACTTGTAGACAGGGACTGGGGACTTCCCTGCTGTGAATGACGAGTGTAAGCCTCAAGATAGTTCCGAAGATGAGAATGAGGCGGATAAACAAGATGCCGAGCTCGAAGTTAGTGAAAGCGAGGATGAGCCTGAGAGCCCAGAGCATGAACGTTTGGCATCTCCAGAAGACATCCCGAGGGCTTTCTCGCCATGGTCTGACGACTCAGACCCAAGCACCGATTCGGATCAAGATTCACGAGATGCGTGCTCACCGGTAATAACGAACTCATTCTTGGATGGCCCGAAGGTTGATGTTGCTCAAGTCATAGATCACCTTGCTCGCCTGAGTTTGGCTATTCGAAAAGCTGGTAGCAGTTCAAGAACGCACAAAGCGGACAGGCGATTCAATGCCGACGATCAGCCAGCATTCCGCCGGCATCTCAATATTGTGGTGCTTGCTAGAGGGATGGAAGCAGGTCGATCAGACTACGTTATTAACCCGAACAATCTGACTGCCATCCAAGACCGTCTCATCATTGCGAATCTGCGGCGAAGGAACCGATTTCTCTATGCTCAGCGTCACGCAAGGAAACTGGCTGCAGAAGCAGAGCCCCAGAACGCTCCGCAGGAATATCAGCTTGAAGATGACATGCCGATTATGGTGCAGGAGCCGGAACCCGAAGAGAAGATCATAGCAGAACCAGAAGAGCAAGCATCCGATCCAGTTGAAACACTTGCTCAAGTGGTAGTAGAAACGGCACTTGAGCCAGTCGTCGAAACACAACCACCGATTTTGTCCGCCACCTCAGCCTCTGGCATGACTCAAGCCATAGATCCTAGGTTTATTCACAATGTGACGCCTTCACAAGTTGCAAAGACGGAGATCACGACAACATCCGCTAAGATTGCTTACCCAAAGCCACCTGCTATGCCCCTGGGTATGCGTCATTTCAAATGCCCTTGCTGCTGCCAGGCCTTGCCTGAGATGTACAGGCAACCATCCCTATGGAAGTAAGTCCAACGCACGATTCTTCACCTTTGTGTAGGTGGATATTTTAACATGACAGTAGAAAGCATCTAATGACTGATATCGCCCCATATACTTGCATCATCGATGACTGCCCTACACCAGATCGACTCTTTGTCACCCGAGCGGAGTGGGACCAACATACGAGGAACGATCACCAAAAGTGCTGGCAGTGTTTGCCTTGCACCACTGTGGGCAAGGCGCCGTTGGTATTTCCATCTGTCGAGGCCTTTATGGAGCATCTTCGCGTGGTTCACTCCAGCACAATAAATGAGGAGCAGTATTCCACACTCATCCCCGAATCGGCGATACCGGTCCCTGCGGGGATCAGCTGTTGCCCACTGTGCAACTCTAACGGTCCAGCAGATTCACCTGTGTTGTTAAACCATATAGCAGAGCACTTGCATTCCTTTGCTTTACGCTCTCTGCCCTGGCCTGGACGCGAATCTCTGCACACCAATTTGGACGAGCATGATGATGATGATGATCCCGACGATCTGGACGACGGGGACCACGATGCGTACAACTATTTTCTGTACAATGATTATTTTGATCAGGGCTCCGAGGTCGCGTCCCGCCAGTACAATCTTACCAGTGGCTCAAATCGGGACTCAGACGGATTGCCATCGCTGCACTCGAGCCAGGCTTCTGAACGGCCTGCAACGCCGTCGGACGGAGTGTCTGAACTTTCGGATGACACTAGTCAGACTCCTGATTACGATCCGATGGTTGAGCCTGGAGAGCCACGACCAATCATTGAAGCTTCTCAAGATCATCTACCTGAAGTGGTAGAGGGCGAGTGGCCGCAGAAATGTGCCCGGAGATTTCCCCACGACACGGATGACCCCGAGGTAACTTGGCTGGGAGAGTTGATGTTGAACTGTATGCAAATGAATTACAAGCGGAAGGCCGAGGAAGAAGGGCCAGACAGTCAGCTTAGGTTTTGCCTTCTCCCAGCTAATCACTCTCCAATTCAAGGTTTTGCCGCGAAAGTTGCCGAGCTCGAGGATCAAGGCAACCTGATGGAAGCCATCTTGTGGCAAACAAATGCAGTGAACCATTTTAGAGATGAGCTGGGATTCGCCCATCCTTATTTCATCAAGAACGTTGACAAACTGGCGGAAATGCATTGGGATGCGAGGAATAAGGAAGAGGCAGATGCTTTTCTTAGTAAAGAAGTTGAAATTTTCATCGACAATGTTGGTATCCGTGGTTTCCAAGATCCTGTGTGGACAATTGATGGGGCATACGATCTAGCAACGGTGTGTGTGAAATACAGACTAGCATCCTTGGGCAACAAGCTATTCAACAGGCTCATCGATGCTTTCGAACATGAATCTAAATGGCTCGAGCATGGGACCCAACACACCGAAGCAGCTCGAGGGAAGTACTCAGACTTTTTGAAAGACCAGAGCCTTTGGGAAGAAATCGTGGTCATGGAGCGAAATTCGCTCGCGCGTCACAATGCGGACCCTTATCTTGAGCTTGACACTACTAAGGTACTCAGTCGTCTCGCCTATGCTTTGCGTCAAACACATCAGATACAAGAGGCGGAGATGATTGACACGAAAATCAAGGCCATAATACTTTTCGAACAAAAGAGACCGCCTCAACAAATAGAGGCTTTGAGAATGTTAGAGCAGATAAGGCGGGCAGAGATTGAGGCGTGGGGGCCGTGGAACCGCGCCTCCATGACAACATTGACCTGTCTGTTTCGATTCTACAGAGACATGGGTCTTTCTGACGATGCTATCGGTGCCGCTCAGGAGTTGATTATCTGTAGCGAAAAATATCGGGTGAGCGTGGTTTCGCTTCAATCGGCGCCGTAAAGATATTAACAGACTACTATTCAACTTTATTCAAGTGGGAGAAGGCAGCGCAAGCCAGGAATCTCTATAACTGGCTCAAAGCTAAGGATCTTGATGTAAAAAAACGAAGCTTCGTCTTGACTTGGGCCCCGAGGATTTAGATAAGCGAGCGCCACGTTTGTACGCACGACCAGATATGGCGGCAGCAGGATTGAATATTGCAGAGCTGGCAGACACAAGTGTTGGCCATGGCAATTCTGCTCCTTCCGGCCCAGCAAAAGGGGTGCCTACTTCTGAACGCCGAGGCATAGCAGCCGGCTTCAGTAAAGCATTGCGGCTCTGGCGCAGAGACAAGCCATCAGACCAGTGATGAATCATGATTATAAGATGTAAACCAAGGTGCTCTTGTCAATATTAGCCATAGAATCCCTTCTCTCTCTTTTTGCGAGGTTAAAGTCAAAGGCAGGCTAACCAACGGTTGATAAATGTATATAATATACCACCTCGTCAGGCTGTTTTGTAACCAAACTGGTAGTGTCTGGTGCTGTTTGTTTGACCAGCAACTCCCTGGTCGGTGTTTACTACAGCAGAAAACAGTGGCGCAAAGGTCGACGTTGAATTAGATGTATATTTGCAAAAACCAACCAGAATCGATATCGAATATCAAATTCGTTGTGGTTCCGGGCCCGATCTCTGCATTCTTTGTCTGACCACGAGTTAGTTGGTAGCTCTGTGGTTCTTGTTTTGATGTGGATGGATATACGAACCAAATGAGGTCGCTCGCTGCCTTGGCGCCCACACCAAATCCTTGCGGCTCACCTGCTTCGTACGGCTGCGCATAGATTGAGCATTTTACCCAACACTCTCCAGGCTCACATATAAATCAAAATCACCAGAAGAAATGGCCTCTAAGCGTACATATTTCTTAGCGCCCAACCTAGAACATAAGCTGTCATCCAGCCCGATTCAGCTCGGCGTTCTACTAGCAGATGCCTTGAAGCCGACCAAACCGCTCTCCACGCATTCCTCTCCGCCCGAATTCGACTCAATTGTGCAGACATCGTACGCCATCTCCAAGACGTCAGGCAATACTGTCAATGCTGGTATGCGTGTCAAATTCCTATCCTTTGCCGGCACTCCCATAAATTTTGCCAATAACGCCCATGTCATGGAGTCCTTCGACATTGACACGCTTGAGACGAGGTGGTTGAAGAGTGAGCCGCAAGATGACGATGAGGACCTCCTAGCTCGCTTGCAGGAGCCGAAAGTGCAGGCCGCCATTCGAGGAGGTCTATACGGAGCACGTCCAATCTACATTATCAGTGGGCTGAAAATCGCGCGTGGTCTGTCCATTCAACGTGAGGAATCCAAATCTACGCAGGGATCAGTGGGCGGCACAGTTCCCATCATCGAGGGCATCTCTGTCGGCGCTGAGATGGGCGGAGAGAAGCAATTTGGCACGAGCAGCACATTCAAAGTGGCCCCAGAGGAAGACATCATATTTGCTTATCGGGTCCACAAGATCAAGCCAAAGAGCCGCAAAGTGACCAAGGCCTCGGTGAATGTGTACGAAACTAGCTCTGCTTTCTTACATGGCGACGATGAGGATAGTGGTTTCAAGGGCGTCGAGGTCGTGCCTGTGAACACGGATTCTGTTCTAAGTGAAGACGAAGAAGATGATGATGATGATGAGAAAGACGAGGAAGAAGGACAGTACCTGGAGCTCAAGGGTGACGACGATGGGGAGTACTATGTTCACATGGGTTAAGCTTGATGCATTTTGTCCACAGATGCCATATATTGAGTATGAATGTGATCCTTATCTTGCTACATTTATAACTTGAGGGAAATTTGAACTCTTTATAGAGGTCTTAGAGACTTTAGCCTCGTTCATATATTAGCTACCTAGTAGGTAATTAAGCGATCCGTATTAAGGGACCTGCAGCGTCAAGCTTCCCGCTTGGACTGTTTGGTCCCGCTACGTCTATAATTAGCGCCTAAAGCTTGAATCCGAGAAGCTGGCGGTCAAATCTACAGCCTCTTATAGGCCAATTCCAGGTATACATGACATGACGTCAATAATGAAATGCACGGCTGTTTGCGCTGCGCTGGTAATGGGATTCTAATTCCAAAGCTGTCGATATACTAACGAATCAGGCACATTTTGTCGGTTTATGTGAGGCACAGGAGCAAACAGATTGAGCAAAATTGCTGAGAGCTGACAAGCTTTCGTAGCCACTTTGCCACTGTAATCAAGGCCCCTAAAACTCCATACCTACAACTTAAATTTCAGGCAGGCAGCACAGGATGCATCACGTGATCTCGCATCATTCACCATCTCCTCGTGTTATCACTACGCGTTTTCCTCGACGAATCTATTGCGGCTCTTGTTGCCACTTTCAGGCTCAAAATGGCCATGGATATCATCGAACTCTCAGATGATGATAATACGGAATCAGACTCTGAAGATGACTTCGAGGGACCGGCCAAACCACCTCCTCAGAAAAGGAAGATCGAAGTGGAGTTCACGGAAAAGGTGCTGTGGACAGATGAATCAGACGGTGCGCCCTCCAAGCCAAAGAAAAGGAGAACAAAACGAAAATCTGCCGGGAAAAAGAAAGCTTCAAGAGTGACTGGAGATGTGGAGCACACAGACGACGAGTTGGAGAGAGTTGATCTTCCAGACTACTTGGTTGAACGAAGGCGAGCTTTTGACGCCAAGAAGAGATTATACCACGAATCAGCCCTGATGCTACCCCCTGACTATACAGATGTCGAGTTCGATGAGTCAAGGAGGCTTAGAGAGCTCAAAGAGAGACCGGATTTCGACCCAAGAAGTGGTATCAAACCGTCTCGGCCCTACAAGGATGTCGAGCTTCCTCAATCAGGTGGTCTCATTCCCGCATCGATCGCTCAGTATCTGCGCGATTACCAAGTTGAAGGTGTCCGGTTTCTGCACAAAAAGTTTGTGTACCAAGAAGGAGGTATCCTGGGAGATGACATGGGCCTCGGCAAAACGGTTCAAGTCGCTGCTTTTTTGACGGCGGCCTTTGGAAAACGGGAGATGAAAGAGATGACAAACGTATGAGGCAGATAAGGCTTATTGGAGATAGATGGTATCCCAAAGTACTAATCGTCTGTCCCGGATCTCTCATTATGAATTGGAGAAACGAGTTAAGTCGATGGGGATGGTGGCATGTGGACCTGTTTCACGGGACAAACAAGGACGACGTACTTGGTGCGGCCCGCGCTGGGATGCTGGAAATCATGATTACAACATACGAGACGTACAAAAACTCTCGCAGCTCCATTAACATGGTGCAGTGGGATGCCATCATCGCCGACGAGTGCCACCGCCTCAAAGACCGCTATTCCGAGACCACCAGAGCAATGCAAGAGGTCAACGCGCTCTGTCGGATTGGCTTAACGGGAACAGCTATACAAAATCGGTACGAAGAGCTCTGGACACTGCTAGATTGGACCAACCCAGGTCATTTTGGTACTAAAGCAGAGTGGTCGAACACCATCACGAAGCCCTTGACCGTCGGCCAGTCTCATGAAGCAACAGTTGCACAGCTGAGTCTCGCACGGCAGACCGCAAAGAAGCTGGTTCAGAATCTTCTTCCTCGCTATTTTTTGCGCCGCATGAAGTCACTGATAGCTGATCAGTTGCCGAAAAATCCGACCGAGTCGTCTTTTGCCCCCTTACAGACTTACAAACGGAAGCATACGAAAATTTCCTCGGCAGCAAAGAAGTGGCAATATTGAAGACCATTTCAGAAGACTGCGAGCATGGGGGCAAGAGAGGTTGGTGTTGCAACGAGTTTCTTCCAAGTGGCAGACGCTGGCAAACCATCGTCTTCCCGAGCATGATAATTTTGCAAAAGTTAGCCAACCACCTGACTCTGCTGGTACCTCAGACGACAGATATGGAAGAAAAGCATGCGTATGAACTTGCAACACTCCAGACTTGCATGCCTGACACGTGGAGAGAGTTGTATGAGAAGCGAGATCGGATTAGTAACCTGGTCAATCCAGAGTTCTGTGGCAAGTGGAAGATCCTGAGGAAGCTGCTCAAATTTTGGCATGGCAGCGGAAACAAAGTCTTAGTATTTTCCCACAGCGTGCGGTTACTCCGCATACTACAGCACCTTTTTACCAACACAAGCTACACCGTGAGTTATTTGGACGGCTCCATGAGCTACGAAGCGCGGCAAGATGTGGTGGATACGTTCAACTCCGACCCCACGCAGTTTGTGTTCCTCATATCGACAAAGGCTGGTGGTGTTGGGCTCAACATCACTTCGGCTAACAAGGTCGTCATCATAGACCCCCACTGGAATCCTGCATATGATTTGCAAGCTCAGGACCGAGCTTATCGAATTGGCCAGACTCGTGATGTCGAAGTCTTTCGGCTCATTTCGGTGGGAACAATTGAGGAAATTGTCTACGCTCGGCAAATTTACAAGCAGCAGCAGGCAAACATCGGATATACTGCATCATCTGAGCGACGATATTTCCGCGGTGTTCAGCAAGACACTGAACGAACGGGCGAAATCTTTGGCTTGTCAAACATCTTCACCTACCATAGCAATATGGGCTTGCTGCGCGATATTGTGAATAAGACAAACATTGCTGAGGCCAAAGCTGGAGTGCACTTGGCTGATGTTGATATGGAAGAAGCGGCCAAAGATGGTGAAGATTTAGGAGTCGTGAAGCGAGAAGAGGGCACCGACTCGGAAGATGGAGGACTCAGCCAGCTGGCAGACCTGCTGACTTCTGGAGATCAGAAAAAGACACCGGAATCCCAAAAGGCAAAGATAAGCCGTCCAAAAAGCGACGCTGTGCAAGCAATTCTCACTGCAGCTGGTGTGGAGTACACGCATGACAACTCTGAAGTGATTGGATCTTCCAAGGTAGAGGAGCAGCTCTCGCGGCGAGCGGCCATGAACTTGTTTGGAGAAGGAGATCTTGCGGGTCAAACTACATTGTTTGCAGATAGCGATGAGAGCGACGGTGACGGGCTTCACAGCTCCTACAAGCCGCCCGAGGATGTTTGCTTGCGCCAATTTTGTGAGATGGCTAGAGAATTTGGCTTTGCCAATGCTACGGACTTTGCCCTTATTGTGGAAAACTGGACGACAGAAGCAAGAAGGAATTGCTTGAATTCATTCTATAAGAGGCGCGAGGCTAAGCTAAGAAAGGAGGGATTCCTTGATGCAAAGGAGGGTATAGTCAACCACGAAGGATCATCGGCAGACGCAAGGGTAAAAACCCTGAAGCAAGAACACAAGCCAAAGCTGGAAGCGATAAAGGAGGATGAAGCAAGAAGCGGGGTAATGCTCAAAGATCTGGACCCCTGGCCTCACTCTAAGCTCGAAAACATGAAAGAGGAGAATGAGGCAAAAACGGAAGCGAATGAGGGGGTGAAGTGCGAAATCAAACTGGAAACGAAGGCAGAAGAGGTCAAGGATGCGAAAATAAACGTCAAAAAACAGGAAATTGGTGACGAGAAGAAGCCGATACCGGTGGACGGCGAGTCCAAGAGGACTTCAATTTTCCTTTTAGATGACGACGACGACGACGAGCTTTGAGACGAGATATTGCTCAAACGAAGGCTTCTGTGTCGAAGGCCTCGATGGCAGCATTTATTTCGTCAGAGTGCCAATCTTGTGAGGCAAGATCTGGTACGAAGACGAACGTTCCGCGGGCTGTGCGAGATCGACCTCTTGGAAGGGACCAGCGGCCCTAAGATTCTTTTCGGTATCGCGACAAAGCTGGCATCCGCCCAAGAAGTGTGGCCAGACGAGGTTGGTGAAGCCTGGAGAGCCGGCCACGGTTAGCCTCTGGTATGCTTACATCGGGAGACTCATGAGTGTTTTTACTTACGCTGATATAGGCTGATCAACGGGCCTCCGCGCCAAACTTTGACATGCTCATAGACGTACCAGTGGCCGCCTGGTTTGAGCAGCTTGTACAAGAGCTTGATGTTCTTCTCGGGCTCGGGAATGCTGCACAGGCAGAGAACGCCAACGATGCAATCAACGCTGCCTGGTTCAATCTTTCCATTCCATGCAGAGGGGTCGTCGACAGATTCGATACCGACGGGGACGACTTGATAGATGTCATCCATACCAAGATCCTTGACACGTTTCTCGAGCGCTTTAGCAGAAATGGGGTTGGGCTCCACGCCATAAATCTTGGTGATGTGGCCGCCCGTGGTTTTCCTGTGGCGAAGGCCGGCCGCGTTGTCTGCGTCGCTGGCGTTTTCGCGGAACCGGGCAAGAACATCTGCCCACATGCCACTTCCGGCGCCGACCTCGATGACGGTGCCATAAACCGGAGTGCTCACGACGTCGTCATGGATGACACCGCCCTTGATACGACCTTCAAGAAGAGGAATGACTCGCTGCTCGCCGTTGGTCTTGACATTTGGCCCGACGGTGGCCCAAAATGTGCCAAATAGGGCTTCGCGGAATCCATCGAAGGAGAAGAGCGCGCGATAATTCTTGTCACGGATAAGCCCACGAATTGTCGCAGGAATATGAGAGGCAGATATGGCCATGAAAGTCCATGGACCTATGAGCTCGGCCAAGACATCTTGAATAGTGGCCAAGATGGGCATGGCGAAGGAGGGAGAGGGCGACTACCCTCGGCGCTCAGGGGGCTCTTATAAAAGTGAATGGAAGAATGATGATGCTCTACTCGGCCACACGCTTTTGCATAAAAGCGCTGAGGAAAAAATGAAGGGCTCTATGAAGAACAAGGAGAAAACCAAGCTCTTATAAGCCGATCAGGGGGAAAAGGAAGGGAAGAGTGTGGGAGCTCGTGTGAGTGTGGGTTTTTATAGCCGTCACGCACAGTGTGTTTATCAACCTGGAGCTCATCTTTTATAAGCCATGTGAGCCTAGCCCTGTTTTTCTCATCAAGCTGCGCCTTTTGGTGTGTCGACGCAGAGAAGGCCTACGGATGTGGGGCCGATTCGGGTGGAGTTCCGGATGTCCGTTTAAGCGCTGGTGAAGATTCTGGAGATGGTGGGATTTGGATGAACGATGTTGATGTTTTTTCGAGGATGTTTTTACGTTTTGGGACGTGAGAGGAGAGGAAGAGCTCATGAGATGGGATATTGACTGGGATCCTCACATATTTGGCTGAGAGCGGGTGAATGAATGACCGTGAGAGAATCGAGACGTCGATGAGTGAGCTCGGACGAAACACAGTGCGATGGATTCTTGCTCACCTACAAGGGGGGCTTTTCGCTTCCGATGGCTAACAAGGGTCTGGTATGATCCTGACGATAAACTTCACGGTGTGACTTTATTTGGCTACTGAAAGAAATTGCTGCTGATTAGTGAGCAGAGAGAACAGCCGTGCGTGCATCTGCCACCAAGGCTGTCACTGAGAAAGCTTAACATGATGCTGCTGACGATTCGTGAGCCAGATGTATATCATGAATAGTGATAGAAACGCGACTTTGAGAAGTGCAAAGTTAAAGATATACCGGTGGTATCTTGCTGTGAATGCGCGTCAAGATGCTGTCTACGTCTTTCCCGCCATAAAGATATTCACAAGCTCACATTTGTCAGTAGTGAAATATGCTATGAACAAAATGCATTTTTGGACATCTGGCATTTGTCCATCTTGAAACATTGGACCGAATCTCGATCCAGGAATATTCCAGCCCAACCCATAACGCCAAACCAGCCCCATGACAATCGACCAAGACGCTCCCCCCATGTGCGCAGTCTATTCGAAAAAACAGTCCACTCCCAACATAATCTCCACCCAAAAATCAAAATTACAACAACTCAAAGTCATCCAACTCGTCCCTATACTTCATAATATTCTTCTTAATCTTGCTTCCCACAGCCCACGTGACAAAGTCCTCGTTGTTGCGCGTCACCAGGTACGCCGGGTCGTGATCTCGTCGACGCCGACGCGGACGTGCCCTTGCTCGATGAGCTTTGTGGCGGCCTGGACGGTCTCGGCCATGCGCAGGCGGGTCATGACGACG
>PNRQ01000162.1:0-85306 GCA_003439915.1 Trichoderma atrobrunneum | reverse complement strand
CTGAGCGCGGAGACGGCGATGCCAGCATGGACGACGATGGCGATTCGGAGCAACACCCGCGGCCCGCAGCAGCAAGCGCAAGAGGGACGACGATACCGGATACAAGCCCAGAGGGTCTTCAAGCCGGCCGACTAAAAAGAAGCGCAAGAGCGATGTCGAGGCAACGCCCACGGCGCGTAAATCTAAGAAGGACGCTGCAGCAGCGAGCAAGGACGAATAAGGAGTTCCCTGATGGTCATTTCTTTGGGATTATGCACTTGAGAGATATGGTTATTTGCGTAGCCATAATGGCGTGCACCATCATCAAAATTTTATGCTACTATCTGGTCTCGGCTCTATTTATAACGTCTGGAAGGAGTCGGAATTGCATTTTCTTCTTCTTTCGCAGATTTGTTGTCGCCTCTTTGTTTATCCTGCCAATGGGCATGGAAATAAAGCCACGACGTTGTTTTTTCCCAATCCAGGAAGAACCAACTTTTGCATTTGTGAGAGTTAGAGGATAGCGGAGGAATCAAAGGAGGCTAATGAAAACCTCGGGCTTTGGGGGAGGGCGGATGTGTTTGGATGCCCTCTCTAGGGGAACTGTCGGATGTTTTTTACTTTACGTGTAATTCTTCATGCCGCTTTCTTTTTCTTTTTTTCTTTTTATTCCCTAAAAACTCGAATGTGTTGGTAATAATAGATGTATTCTAGCAAAAAACAGAAATTCAAACCATGACGAATCAATCAACCCTGACATGAAGTGAAGTGATGGCTGTAGCTTTATACACACGAACTGAGACGATAATATCAGACCTGTCGTGCTGAATGATAGTTTTTTTTGCTTCTTCAACGCTGTGTTTCAATTCTAGACAACTCGACAAATGGTCTTTGAACAAAACAATTCTATGTACATGACATCTCTATAGAAATACTTGATACATAGTGGTATACAATTGCGCTCATTTCGTCCCCTCTTTTATACATCATCTCCCTTGTTGTTTTTCCCTCCTCTCTCTATCCTAACAGAGATTTGGTCATTGTGTTTTTTTCTTCTTTGTGTCAAATCACGCTCATCGTCTTAATAAACCGAGATATCAAAATCCCAATTTACAGCTTGGCACCAAGCATAGACTTGAGCCTCCTCTCAACGGCATCCATGTACTCATTCGTCGTAACATAGTCCTCACGACCAGTCTTGCCGCACGCCAGGGCGAGATCCTTGGTCATGATGCCGTCAACATCAACAGTGTCAACACAAGCCTTCTCGAGGCTCTCGGCAAAGGCGACGAGCTCGGGGGTGTTGTCGAGCTTGCCGCGCTGGACGAGGCCGCGGGTCCAGGCGAAGATGGAGGCGATCGGGTTGGTAGAGGTCTCGCGGCCCTTTTGGTGCTCGCGGTAGTGGCGGGTGACGGTGCCGTGGGCGGCCTCGGACTCGAAGGTCTTGCCGTCGGGGGTGATGAGGACCGAGGTCATGAGGCCGAGGGAGCCGAAGCCCTGGGCGACAATGTCGGACTGGACGTCGCCGTCGTAGTCTGCGGGAGGGGGAAGAAAGTCAGTTTGTCTCCTTTTTTGAATCAGGGGAATAGAAAGAGAGAGAGAGAATGCTTACTCTTGAGAGCCATGATGTAGCCGCCAGAGCTCTTGATCATCTGGGCGACCATGTCGTCAATCAGACGGTGCTCGTACCAGATGCCCTTGGCCTCGAACTCGGGCTTGTACTTGGCGTCGTACAGCTCCTGGAAGATGTCCTTGAAGCGGCCGTCGTACTTCTTGAGGATGGTGTTCTTGGTGCTCATGTACAGGGGCAGCTTCTTGTCCAAGGCCAGCTTGAACGAGGCGTGAGCGAAGCCGGTGATGGATTCGTCAGTGTTGTACTGAGTCTGGGAGACACCGCCGCCCTGCTTGAACTGGAAGACCTCAATCTCCTCGGGCTTGCCGCCCTCGGGGGTGAAGACCATGCTCAGCTTGCCCGGGCCGGGGATGACGAGGTCCTTGGCGCGGTACTGGTCGCCAAATGCATGACGGCCGATGATGATGGGCTGCTTCCAGCCGGGGACGAGACGGGGGACGCGGGGGATGACGATGGGCTCGCGGAAGACGGTGCCGCCGAGAGCGTTTCGGATGGTGCCGTTGGGAGAGAGCCACACTAGAACATAGAATTAGAGGAGTTTATAAGAGTTCAGGAGAAAGCAACTTACTCTGCTTGAGGTTGAATTCCTTGACACGGGCCTCGTCAGGGGTGATGGTGGCGCACTTGACACCGACAGAGTACTTCTTGATGGCCTCGGCCGCATCCAGAGTGACCTGGTCGTTTGTCTCGTCACGGTACTCGAGCCCCAGGTCGTAGTACTTGAGGTCAATGTCGAGATAGGGGTAGATGAAGCGGTCCTTGATGCTCTGCCAGATGATGCGGGTCATCTCGTCGCCGTCCAGCTCGACGACGGGGTTCTGGACCTTGATCTTGCTTGTGGTGGCCATGGTGCGAGCGGCCATGGACAGAGTCTGGACAGCGCCGAAGGAGGGTCGAAGAGGTCGGAGAGGCTGGAGAGGACGGAGGGCGGCGCGGCGGGAGAGGGAGGCGAGGAGGCGAGGAGCGGCACTCATGATGGGCGAAAAAGGGGAGAGGAAGAAGTGGATGTGAATATAGGTTATTTCAAGAGTAGAGGCTGCTTAGCCTTGGACCAAGAGGCTCGGTATAGTTGGCGCGGGAGCTGTGTTTCCCGAGGTAACTGTCGCAAAGGATGAAGCCGATAGCGGGACGATCTATGGTATAGCCGGGAGATGCCAGAGGTAGCTAGCTGTATTCCTCCTCTTTTCTCTTCTTTTTTATGATTGAATCTTGTTCCGTATGATTCGCTTTATGCTGATTCTGTCTTGCGACAGCGCGTATATCAAAGGCGAAACCGGAGGCGTTGTTGCGACCAAGCTGTTGGTTCCAAGCTGTTTATTTTGGTGGCGAAGCCGAAGGCACAACGATAGCCGATGCGATGCGATCAAAAGGTGGGGTGCAGCAACACGGATCGGAGAACGCGCGGGGAGCCGAACGGAGATCGACTTTTCGATTACAACGCTGCTGAGGGGAAAGATGTCGAGGTTAGCAAAGGAGGAACGGGATCGATGGGGGTTTATATGTCTAATTGTGTGACGCATACATATGTACCCTTTTGGAGAGTGACAGCCAACGAGACCGGGAATAAGAAAAGACTCGAGAGAGAAAAAAAAGAGAAGCAATCGTCGTTATCAATTAGTCGATATCGATATGACGGGCGCCGACAAACGGAGCTGGACCCATGAGAAGCCCATAATTTCACTACGGCGATGCAGATATTACTATGAACTATTACAAGATCTTTTTCATGCTTTGTCTGCTTCAATATTATCTACAATATTCCAATTCTTCTGTTCTGGAGAGCAAACTCGAGGTAATAAGCGAGGTGTTTCTCTCTCTCTCTTTTCCCCCCTCGCCTGGCGTCGGACTTTTTAAGCCGGAATACTACTCCAAGTCCAGCTTCTCCGTTTTCCCACGCCTGTCCTTGTCCTTGTCCTTGTCTTCTTTGTGTGTGTGTGTCTCCCCCACAGTTGGAGGATCCACTGCAAGGGACAGGTTATTACTAACTCGACGAGATTTTATTACTTGCTTCTAGCAGGGTGATTTGCATACAGCAGGGCGTGGGTTTTGAATGGCATGTCTCGGTCGACGCCGATGTAGGAGCCTGTCTTTTGCTACATATTACATGACTAAGTAATTGACGTCAATAGCAAGTACAGTACAGTACGGCACAGCTTATAGGCGAAACTGAGTGCTCATGTTGTCGTCTTGAGGCTCAACTACAACGCCAAAATTAACGCCAACTTGTCCTCTTCTTCTCCAACTTCCTGATTCTCCCCCAAACTCGCGCAATGCACCACTACCACACACACATCCCTTTATCCGGGCTCAGCCGCGCGACCAAGAAAATAACCAGCTGCTGTAAACAAGCACACCAACCCGTGCGGGGTTCCCTGCCAGATGTCGAATGAGGAAATGTTGGAGATGCAGCAATGCAGCTGTGCTTTAATTCCCCCTCTTCTCGCGTGAGTGATGCAAGGCGATGCAAGGGGGAGAAGCACCGAGTCTTCCGCCGTCGTCATGATCGCCTGCTGCACACTATTTCGCATCTTGTTGCACCGAAGCTTGGCTCGTGTTTTGTGTCGGCCCGGTTCTGATTCTCCTCCAATATCAGGAGATGATGTCTTCGAATGTTGTGCCACCATCTAACCTGTCGAATCCCACACACGCTCCCCCCCGGATATCCCGTATCTTGTCCACATGTCCATCACTCTGGATACACCATCTTCCTCGTCACTCCTCCATCCACCACCATCTGCACCCCCGTCACGCCCTCGCTCTCCGCCAAATACAGCACCGCCTTTGCAACGTCCTCCACCTTTCCAACCCTCCCCGTAAGCTGCCACCTCATGTCCGCCTCGCTCAAGCCGTCCTCCCACTTGACGCCCTTTTCATCCGCCTCGCGATTCTCTTTCAAGACGTGAATCCAGCCAGGAAGCACAGCGCTCACGCGGATGCCGTCCGGCGCCAGGGAAACCGCCATGCTCTGCGCCAGGCCCAGCATCCCGGCCTTTGTCGTCGAGTAGGGCTCGTTGTTGGGCTCGCTCATGACAGCCCTAGTGGATGAGACGTGGATCACACAGCCCTTTGCCGCTCGCAGCATCTCCAGACACGCCTGCGTCATGAGCATCGGCGCCGTCAGGTTCGTCTCGATGCTCTTGTTCCACTCCTCCAGCGTCATGTCCGCCAGGCTCAAGCCGCCCACGCCGCCCGTGTACGCCGCGTTGTTTACCAGACAATCCAGCCGGCTCGCAAATAGCTTGTCCGCCTGCTGCACCGCCGCACTAATCTCCCGCGGCTGTCGAAGGTCACAGAGCGCCGTCTCGAAGTCCTGTCCGCGCCGGTGTGATTTTGCCAGCAGCCCGGCGGTGTGGTCCAGCTCGGCCTTGTTGCTGTCCAGGAGGAAGACCCGGTGGCCGGTCTGGAGCAGAATCCGGGACAGACCCCAGCCGATGCCCCGCCCGGCGCCGGTGATGAGGAACGTCTTTTGACCCGATGCTGCCATTGCTTGGAGATATGAGAGAGAGAAAGCCACGCAAAGTGGAGATGGGAAACTGTGAGATGGAAGTTGAATGAAGCTTTTGCTCCTCCCCACTTACATAGTTTACACGGCCGATGATGTCACTTGGCATATTCAACATGCACTTCAACTCCTAACACTTCACAGCGTTTTGGACTGCTAACACAAAGTTTTCGACCACAATGACTTTAAAGGACGACTATCGCATCAGCAAGGCACTTGACTCATCAGAAACACCGCAGCGATATCAAAATCCACCGTTCTGTAGGCAGAACTCACCGGATTCGGTGATGACTCAACGACTCCCTTTCTGGACCCAAGCAATAGAGTTTATGGCAATCAACAAAGTTCGGCAAGGATTCCACAGGTGACTCATTGAGCAACATTGCGCTCATTTATCGAGGTATATAAAGGCTGCGAGCTGCACTCACTCACCAAGAGCAACTTACATCTGCAATCTACCGACACTTTTTTACGATCAGTCCTCCGCAGCGACCAATATTTGGCGGGAGCTGTCGATAATGGGATGCCGATGATTCCAACATCACGACTCGCAATGAGGGCGTTATCAATGATGCAGGGTTCGTTAGCGACTCATCGAGCGAGATGGGCAGCAGCAGCAGCAGCAGCACCAGCAGCAAATCGCTAAACAACCCTGCGCCATTGATAACGTCCTCGTTGCGAGTCTTGGGGTTGGCATCAGCGGTATTATGAATCGCGGCTTTTTGCCATCTTTGGTCGTCGCGGATGGGCTGGTTGTTTTAATCCCTTGGCTATGTTGAACTGAGCAGGTCTGGACAATGACGGATTCATGCGCGAGTCTTGCTGTATGGTTGGTCAGCTAAAGTTTGGACTTTCTGTGTCACTTTGATCAAGGAGCTACCCTGGCAAGCGGAGGACAGAAGAAGCGAGACCAGGAAGATTTCGAACACCCACGAGTTGAACTATACGCCTACAAAAGGAGTAGCTGCTATATCTACATTTCCCAGGTCATGACTTATATTTCCCTACCATATTTATATTTCTCCAGTAACTACTATTATATCTATATTTCTCTCCTACCTACTATTATATCTGTATTTCTCTGGTAACTGCTACTATATCTATATTTTTCTACAACTGCTACTCTATTTATATGATAAAGTTTAAGTGCTGGCTGAAATAGACGTTCTACGAGTTGGTTAAGTACTTATATTACTGAATATATATACGTATTCATTTTGCAGTCTCGCTTTTTCTGACCTTCGCTTGCCTGGGTATAGCATCTCACTGAACGAGATTCTACAAGATTTAAAATGCACTTGTCTTTATTTATTCGTTTTGTCAAATCAGAGCAGAAGCTAGTGACTAAATGTCAAATATATCTCCAATTCCTTGCCCTCCACCTCTCCGCACATCCACAACGTCCAGCCTCCACCCCTCCCAGTGCTTCAGCGACCGCTTAATCTCCTTGATTCTCTCTATCCGCCTCTTGGCCTCTTCCTCGTGCGCCTTTCTGAAAGCTTCTTCGTCGAATTCCACATCGTCATCAGCCAGCAGTTCGTCATCGCCTCCTCCTGCCAGAGCATTCAGGCCATGTGCGATAAAGTCGCCAATGCCACCTGTTGACCCCTTCTTGTGTGCAGGAGGGTAGTTGTTCCCCGAGAGGTCTACGTCGTCGAACCCGGGACTGGTAGCTTCCATCTCGCGCCGTCTCTCGATCCATGCACCGCTGCGGAGCTCGTGAATCTCAGCTTCGAGGCTACGGATCTTCTTCTCGAGCTTGAGTCTGCCCTCGTCCTCGAGCTCATCAACACCCTCATCATCGAGGCCGCCCCCGCCCTCTGTTGACTTGCGGCTTGCAAGCTTGGCATTTTCACTCTCTAGCTTTTCAACCTTGGAACGCAGCTCCTGAGCCTCGCTTTCTGCCTTCTCCTTGTCTTTCCTTAGAGTTTGTGATCGCGCGTCTTGCTCTTTATGCAGCGTAGTCAATGTTGTGACCTTCTTGTCAAGTGCCTCAACCTTCTTCTCCAGTTCCTCCTTTGCCTTGTTTGCTTCATCGAGTTCGCGTTCCAACGTCTTGGCCTTTGTCTCAGCGCTAGTCCGCTCGCTGCCTTCGCGAACAGCCTTCTCGGTGGTCCGCTCGAGGTTCTTCTTTAAGTCTTGCAACTCACGTTGAGCCTTGCCAGCTGCGGCTTCAGCGCGGGCAAGCTTGTCTTCCAGCGCGGCGACCTGCTCCTTTTCTGACGATGCCCCGCTCTCCTGGCGCTCGACACGAGCCTTGAGCTTTGATAGTTCGATTTCCATGGACTCAATTGTGGCTGATTTGGCGTCCAGCTCAGCTTGGAGTGACGGAGGGGGAGAGTTTATTGACACTGATTGTCGATGTGCGTGGCCAGAGGTGCGAGACACTTGCTGTTGTAGTTGAGAGTTTTGGCGCTGTAGAGACGCAATCTCCTCCTTCTACGACGCCGTTAGTAAGTATGTTACCCTTTGCGCATATAAGCGATGATGATGCTTTCTCTCTGTGCCACATACCAGCTTCTCCGTTTGGTCATCCTTGCTTTCTTTGCCGTCAGACTCGCGCAAATCAGCCAATTCTTCCTCTGCCTTCTTCCACCTCTTCTCCGAGTCGGTTGCATCTTTTGCGAGTCGCTTGTTCTCCTTCTCCAGCTCTTCTATTCTCGCCACATGCTTTCTGTAGATATCGGGGGCCGTGTCACCCTCGGGACTGAACGGTCCAGGCGACATTGGTCCTGGACCTACGATCGAGCCCGCGCGGAAAGAGGTGGACCTGAGCTTTGATTGTTGCGCAAGGGATGGTGTGTCGGAAGAGGGGGGCGACTCGACAGCTTTTTCTGAAGGTTCTTCCTCGGCTTTGGATTCTTCTTCAGTCTTTGCTTCGTCTTCGACTCTGGGTTCTTCGGCAGCCTTGTCATCTTCGGTAGCCTTGTCGTCTGCGATGGCACTGTCATCTGCCTGGCTCTGCGGGGGTTGCTCTGGGGCATCTTCAACAGTGTCGGCAGCGGATGCCTCTGCTTCGCCTTTGGGCTCTGCCTTTGTGGAGGAAGCATCCTTCTTCTTCTTCTTCTTCATTTGCTCGACCTGGAGAAGAAGCCTTGTTAGCCAACAGATACCTTGATGGACCCAGAGAGGGTAGCTAAGCTAGCTGGGCTGGAAACGAGGCGGGATCCTCACGCGCTTCCTCGCAGCGGCAAGCTTCTCCTGCTTCTGGCGCTCCTTTTCATCTGCGTCTGCCATTGCCAATTCGTCGAGGTGGAGGCAGCTATTCCAAGTGGTTTCGAAGCTTCCTTTGCTGGTGACGATACGCGGTGCCGTCGCCCTTGTGTTAGCGGGACCTTCGTCATAGGTGGCCACTGGAGCTTATACAGTGTTATTGATCAGCACTGTGTTATTGCACTGTACTGATGGATGAAGTCTATTGATAAGAAGAGCAAATTGTCTTGCAATAGATGAGTTGCCAGGATCATGTACACACGCCCATATTCATCTACAATCGTGATCAAATATAATGTCATCCTGGCAGATGGGCGCTGTAATCGAAGCCAATACTACTTGTTTAATTCAGTCCCGCTTTCACCTTGTATCTACTATATAATCCAGCTATTCATCACCTACAGCCCGTCCTCTCCTTATACCTCATCGTCGAAAAATACAAAGCATCGCACCTCCAGGGATCGCCTCGGCGGCGCATCGTCCGGCGTCTTGTTGTCCCAAAACGCTCCATGCGGCAGCACCATCTTCGGGTCCGAGTGAAACGAGAAAAACACCAGCGCCTCATCCGGCGCGACGTTACTCGCGTAGTGGTAAGCGTATCGCTCGTCGTCGATCAAGATGCAGTTGTGACTCTTGCCCCCTCGGTCGGCGATACGGGGATCGTTGACGCTGTACACGCGTGCCATGTGCGTGTCGTAGTCCCAGTCTGGAATCGCATCGTGGTTCGCAAAGACGAGCGGCCACTTGACAACTGGTCGGCCGATGGGTCTCCAGAGATTGACCTGCGCCCACCGTTTATGTCGCTTCAAGAGGTCGTCGGCCTTGTCCTTGCCCAGGGCGCATTGCAGCGATACAATAGCATTTGGCAGGTCTCGGTCGACGTGGGCAACTGGTCGCGGGCCTGGCTGGTCTATTGCGTCCCTCAAGTAGTCCTGCACCTTGGCCTGTTGGTTTCGAGTTTCGAAGTTATACGGGAACACATGGTCGGATTGCGTCATCTCTCGAACTACTTTGCCTACTTCTTCGTAATAAGCGCTCTCGATTATGTCTTTGGTCGTTGAATCGGCGGTTTCAAAGTCTTGCTCGGATATGGCCGTTGGACTTGTGATGAGCTCATATCCATTCTTCATGAGTGCCGGTGAAGGACTCAGATATCGCATGTCTTGCACCGTGATGTCCACATCTCGTGGAAACAGGAGATTCGTCTCGGCGCTTGCTTGCCCGTTCTTGTAGTCGACGATGCCATCCTTGCCGTCCTGTGTTCCATTCCATAGGCCGATCTGGCCAGTGGTGAATGTTTCAACATCAATCGCAGCCATAGCGTATGGTAGTGTATCGTTGATCAAACCTCGAACCGTAATGATGTTGATTCACGACTGCATCTGCCATACAGAATCTCATACATGTACTCGCAGTTGTTGGCTGTGGTGGGGGAGCACTTATCACGGAGGATGGGCGGGCCTTGTGATGGGACGTTCCATGTCACTTACACCGCTACGCCGGGGAATATAAATCGCCTTACGAAGTACATGTATGCAGGCTACACATCGGCGATAATACGAGTACGTCTAAGGTGAGCGGGCAGACAACCCTGCAAAAAGGGGTTCTAGATCTACAGTATGCGTGGTATTGCTATATTCTAGTGCTTATATGAATCCATTGGAACTGACGCTCGTAACAGGGTGAACAAAAGAACCCCCCGGGTCTGCTACTAGCTTAAGAAAGAAGGAGTAGAAATGGCTACAAACAGCAATACAGAAAACGGTATCTTAAGTTGGAGAAAGTGTAGTAGAGCCGATACGGTTCTGCCTGTCTCCTGGTGTTGATGTCAGTGAAATCTGTGGTTGTGACCTAAACGAGCAGCGGGACGCTCTCCCCCTTACTTCGTTGGTCCATGAATATGGCAGTTGTTTTATTATTCATTAGATATTACTATTGAAGGTAGAGTCTATTAATTTGGTGCCCTCTAAATGTCACTGCGAGTTCCGCCTCCGCATCTCCACCGTCAGTGTCTTGCTCGGTACATAAATATTGGCAAACGTGACATCGGATATCCGATTTCGAGGCTTGAAATCACATTTTCGGATCAGTTCAGCTAGGCACAATTTGAGTATGGCAGCACTTGCAAATCTTCCGGGACTAATGACAGCATGTTAAAAAGTAGACTTCAACGCTGAAGAGGAAAAAGACTTGCTTACCAGATGTGACGGCCGGCGCCCCAAGACAGAAATGTTTCGCTACTTCCCACGAGTGGCACAGATTCATTATTCTCTGTACCCTTGAACCGAAAACCATCGAAATTGGACCCGTCTCCAGCTCGAGGAGGGTAGTGGTTTTGATCATGATGGATGGCGTACATGGGAAGAGTCAAATAGGAGCCAAATGGCACGGTGGCTGAGTTATCTGGGAGAGTGTATCCCTTAGGATTGATGACTTTGCGGCCAGCGATGGTGAAAGCTGCTGGACGTAAGCGCATCGACTCTTTAATGAAGCTATATATACATTATTAGCAGGCGGTGGAAGTCTTCGAGGCAACCCCAGCCTACTTACCTGTCTGTGAGATCAAGTTCCTTGAGATTCTCCAACGTCCATCTGCCGCCGTACTTTTCGAATACAGACGTTATCTCCGAACGTAGAGCATCAAAGTAAAGCTCCCGTGGCTCGCTGACAAGATCAAGAACCATGTTCGCAACTGTTAGTGTCGGACTCCCCGAAAAGAGGAATAAGATGCTAAGAAATCGCATAGTAATTTCGTGGACAATGTCCTCCTCAACAGTCAAATTCGGCGTCCTTGATACAGCAGTGCGAACAAGAGAATCCATCAATGAATCCTGTTCGCCTTCGGGTGGTTCACTTGTAGTTCCTTTAGAATCTTGACCGCCTTGCTTCAGCTTTCTGTAGCTTACCAGCACCAATGGCCGAACCAAGTCGGTAATTTGACGCTGGATTCCCCGTATAGGCGACATTCTCACGACCAGAGGCTTGCACCAGTCCGGAAGAAACTTGAGAATCATGCTGAGCACAACCAGCAGCTGAGAATGCTGCTCGCAAAGATGTTGGAACTTGGCATCCCGGCATAAAGGCTTTCCCACTACGATTCTGGCCGCGATTCTGCAATTCAAAGAGAGCGAAAATGGAAAGATTTTCACTTTCTGGAAGTCATGATTATCTTTGCCCAGAACCTGGTCCAAACTGTCTGCGATTTCCTCGTGTAGCCAGTCCAAGATGGACGGCATGAGGGGGGTGAGGCTGTCGCGCGTCCATTCGATATGGTATGAGTTTTGTCGTATTTGAGGGCCGAGAAGATATCTGATCTGAAGATTCTTCAAAAGGGTTAGGATAAGAATAGGATATAATGACAGCAAAGGCCTCTCACATCTTCAATTGCCCCATCCAGATTCAGATCGGACGTCGGAGCTCGTTTATATGCTTTGATCCACGCTGGTGGGATCAAGATGTTATTTGCCTCGAGCTGTGGAATAAAGAATGCTTTGTCATCCAGACTATACTGCAAAATAAAACTGGTAAGCGCAGATCTCAACTCAAATTTTAACCCAAAGCCAAAGGCACACCTTTCTATATCCCTTTTCTAGGACTTCCCTTGTGTTGAGGATATTCGCAACCACTCCGGGAAACCAGAATCCGAAAAGACCGGGCGAGGTCAATCTACCGACAACGGGCAGGGAGAGCTGTTTTCTTGTTGCAAGATATAGCGACACGCACAAGACAACGACTGGCAGGACGACTGAATACTCGTTGAGCATCGTCGGTCCAAGAAAGATGTTTACTGTAGCCATACACTTGTCGTTCTGCTTGAAAGGCTACCAGTGTGGAACGTCAAACCCAATCAGTACTCGTACTTTTACTTTACTCTACAAGTGACCTTATAATTACATGGACATACTGTAAGCGAACCTAAACATCCAAGGGACTTACACGGTCAAGGCAACCGGGTATTTGGGCGGTGAGGGTCCAAATCCCAATGAACATATCCCGGCCTTAGCTCCGGTAAAGAAGAATTCTAGCGTCTCGTCTATCTAATAATACGAGTTCATAGCTTCCGAATCGAGCGATTACCCCTTCGGAGATTGACAACATCCCGATCCCAACCACAAGAATCTCACGTCATCATGTCGATCGAGGGAACTGGTGCAGGGCAGGGAAATCAATTTCTCAATAAGGTAGGTAAGGCAGCCTACTGTACTAAAGCAATACGACTCATCATCAGTCACGTCCAGGCACCGACAATCTTGCCAATAAATGTGTACGAGTATAGTAAACATTTTGGTCAATCAGCACATGAAATTTGCTCGCTGAATGGTAGCGTTGATGTTCCTGGTCATCTCCTTCACCAGCTCCACCTGGCTGGGTATCTCATGTCCTCCACGATGTATCGTCTTGATGGCCATTTCAGGATCGCAGCAATTGTACAATGCCTGCCCGTAATGATACAACTCATCTTCACTGCCCATTACATGATACGTGGGAATGTTGATGAGGTGTTCTTCCGCAGACTGATTGTCATCCGGCTTGACACGCGTTGGCTTGGACGCCAAAGGACTTTCAGTAACGTCCAGTGTCTCATGATCGAATGGAGCCAGCCCGCATATGAAAATGGCAAATCGAAAAAGCCCCTCGGCTTTGAATGGGTTTTCTCGAGCATGCCGGATGATGAGAGCAGCAGCCAACGCGGCCGACTCGGAAAAGGCCAGTACTCCGTCAAATTGTCCTTCCCGCTCCCTTAGCATCTCCAATAGTTGATCTTCCGCTTCGACGATGGTATGAGCTTCTCGTGGGTTGTAGTACGTGTAAAAGTCGCAAATGTCTGGAAACAAGCCCGCTATCTCTGTTACGTGTCAGTCTGTAGGCTTGGCTTCGAGCAATGAACGAATTACAATCATTTACCTTCTGCCGCGGGACATCGGAGGCCACCTTGCGCGTATTCAAAGGATATGCCATCTCTCTCGAGTTCGTGTCGTAGAGCGGCTAATTAGTTAGAAAGGCTTTCTGGACTTGCCATTGAAATCTTACCCGATTGCAGTTGAAAGATCTGCTGCTTGTCAGAGAATCACTCACGAGATCATGTGGCGAACCTCACCGATATATTGGTTCCTGTTCCGTGTAGACACAAGATGTTCATGTTGTGGCCACTGGGTAGGTATCGTCGCTAATCTCAAGTAAGTTGGTTATAATTCAAGTGAATGATTGAATGTCTTTAAACTCGGATTTGTCTTTAGACCGCAGTGCTCTGGTTGGAGGACTTACATTCCGTACCTTGTCAACAACTCCAGGGGGTCTGATTTCATCTAGTGCTTACCAGCTCCATGCCGCTTGTCAAGCCTAGCAGGTACTGTGCTTCTAGTATACGAGTATGATATATCCCACAAGTAAAAGTCTGACTCTGGATAATGTAACATGGACATTTGTTGGATCAGCACCAAGTACACAAGTGCGCTCAGGAGCGGTGAACATTGCAATCAACGCCATACAGCCACGTAGCAAATGATTCTCGCAAATACATTGTAACCCCCGAATAATTATAATAGCAAGAACTTGGGATCTACTAGTTACTAGTCAGTATCTTTTAAACGAGAGAGACTGCTGAGTTTGAGGAATCCATCTCTTCTCCTCTTATCTATAATTCACATTTAATCTCAGTGGAGTGTTCTGTTTTATATTCGTTCTTGTTCAGATGGATACTCCCCTTGATGACGATCCTGTTGTGATCGTCGGCATCTCAGTTCGCTTCCCTCAAGACGCTTCAAGCCCCAGAGGTCTATGGGAACTGTTATGCGATGGGCGCTCGGCTCTTACTCCGACTCCCAAAAATCGATATAATGTTGACGCATTCTATCACCCCAATGCCGATCATGGCGGTACTGTAAGTAAACCGCACTTGGGAGCTTTGGTTGAACTTTAACTAAACGCAACGCAGGTGAATTTTCGAGGTGGTCATTACCTACAGCAAGATATCTCGGCTTTTGATGCCCCCTTTTTCTCAATTTCTCCCGATGAAGCAAAGACGATGGATCCACAGCAGCGTTTGCTGCTCGAGGTAGTCTATGAAGGCTTTGAGAATGCGGGCATTCCTATGAGCAAATATGTGTCTTCGCGCACAGCATGCTTCGTCGGCGCTTTTACTCGTGACTACGAAGGACTCTTGGGTCGAGACCCGGAGAATCTTTCGGCGTATCAGGCGACGGGTAATGGAATGGCGATGCTTTCTAACAGAGTCAGCTGGTTTTACGATCTCAAAGGCCCCAGCATGAGTCTCGATACAGCGTGTTCAAGCAGCTTGACAGCTTTCCATCTAGCTTGCCGAAGCCTACAACATGAAGAAGCAGAAATGGTCAGAGCCACCAACTCCGTAAAGATGCCTCACTAATCTAATCCACTCACAGGCGGTCGTAGCAGGGTCCAATCTCTTCTACAATCCCGACCAGATGGTTCCCTCAACAGCCATGCGCTTCCTTTCCCCTGATAGCAAGTGTTACTCCTTTGATCACCGGGCAAATGGCTACGCTCGAGGCGAAGGGCTTGGGTCGGTGATTATAAAAAGGCTCTCCAGTGCCATCCGTGACGGCGACACAATTCGTGCCGTGGTGCGAGGAACTGGCGTCAACCAAGATGGTCGCACACCGGGCATTACACTTCCAAGTCAAGAAGCACAAAGGTCCTTGATTAGAGAAACATATGCCAAAGCTGGACTTGAGCTAGGGCAAACCAGATACTTTGAAGCGCATGGGACAGGCACAGCGGCCGGTGACCCCCTGGAAGCTGGAGCCATAGCAGCGACTTTTGCTGAGGCTAGAACAAAAGATGACGGCGAACCACTCATCGTCGGGGCAATCAAATCCAATATCGGGCATCTTGAAGGTTCAAGTGGTTTAGCTGGGCTAATCAAGACCATTATGGTGTTGGAGACTGGCAATATCCCTCCTAACATTTGGATGGAGAAAGTCAATCCGAAGATTCCAGCAAAGCAATGGAAGCTCAAGGTAAGAAATTGACTTGAGTAGGATAATAGAATCTTGCTGACATGATTTTGCAGTTTCCCACATCTAATACTCCGTGGCCATGCAGCGGATTGAGGCGGGCCTCGATCAATTCTTTCGGCTACGGAGGAAGCAACTCTCACGTCATTCTTGACGATGCATACCACTATCTGCAGCAGCACGGGCTCGAATGTCGGCACAACACAGTTGCAGGTCCCGGTCATTCATTGAATGATGCTTCGCAGACTAAATTGCGTATTAATGGAACGCATACAGATGGCGACTTGCACAATGGCACCCCTATTAATGATACGGACTTCACCTCTGCGAACCTATTCTTGTGGTCTGCCTCAGATCAAAAGGGAATAGAACGAGTGGTGAAGGAATACTCAAGATTCCTTCGGAACGACGCCGACAAACGAGAAACAACGTTTCCGGAGAGGCTTGCTTACACCCTATCGACCAAGAGAACATCCCTGCCTTGGAAGTCTTTCACGGTGGCAAGTTCAGTTGATGAACTCGTCCAGGAAATGGACAACTCTCCCCTAAAACCCATTCGCTCTAGTCAAGAGCCGAATATTGGATTTATATTCACAGGCCAGGGAGCTGAGTGGCAAGGCATGGGAAAAGCTCTGTACTCGAGATATCCAATCTTCGCAGACAGCTTAAGGGCAGCGGACGTTTACTTGCGAGAATCTCTAGGCGCCACGTGGTCCCTACTAGACACATTCCTGGATGATGAAAACACAACTAGGATTCATGATCCGGCCATTAGCCAGCCTCTTTCCACGGCTTTGCAAGTAGCGCTCGTGGAGCTGCTTTCGAGCTGGGGATTGGCGCCGTCGAGGGTCGTCGGTCATTCGTCTGGAGAGATTGCTGCAGCGTTCTCAGCCGGCGTTCTCAGCCGAGAGTGCGCCTGGGGCATAGCTTATTACCGTGGTGAGGCAGTGGTGGAAGTGGTGTCTTCTGAGGGCACAACAAACACTGGCGCAATGATGGCGGTCGGAGCATCTGAGCAAGTGACGCTTCAGTACATCGCAAGACTCGAAGAAAGCAGCAAGATACTTGTAGTCGCATGCGTAAATAGTCCTACTAATGTCACGGTTTCGGGGGACGAGGACATGGTTGACAAGCTGAAGCGTCTCCTCGATGAAGAAGGCATCTTCTCCCGCAAGCTTCATGTTAAGGCTGCGTATCATTCTCCATACATGAACAGAGTCGCAGAGGCATACCGTGCCAAACTCGAAACACTCGACTTTGCATTGTCCGGCCAAAAGAACAAGATCGAGATGTTTTCGTCGGTCACGGGGACGATTGCCGACAAGGCGTCCGTTGCGACACCAGATTACTGGGTGTCCAATCTAGTCTCCCCAGTCCTGTTTCATCACTCGTCTCGGGCCATGTGCACGCAGCGGCCAACTAAAAAGGGAATCACGATTGGCAATCAAGATAGCCCGTTGGATATTCTCATCGAGGTTGGGCCACACTCGGCGCTACAAGGGCCGATGAAGCAGACATTAGCTGCAGAGAGCAGCTGTAAGGGCATGCAGTATTTCTCGATGCTATCTCGGAACAGATCAGCGGTAGAAACTACGTTGCAGCTGGCGGGAAACCTTTACAAGTACGGCTCGAAACTTGACTTCCAATTCATCAACAACCCTGGTTCTCAGAAAATGCTTGTTGACTTACCAAGTTACGCGTGGAACCATGAGAACAAGTACTGGTGCGAGAGCCGCATGAGCAAGGGGTTTCGGTTCCGAAAGTTCCCACGGCATGATATCCTTGGCGCGCCCGTCTCCGATTGGAATCCACTCGAGCCTCAATGGCGGAATGTCCTCAGGGTCTCTGAGAATCCCTGGCTTGTGGACCATATGATCACGGACGTGGTGCTTTATCCAGCTGCGGCATCTCTCGTCATGGCCATCGAAGCATCGCGTCAACTTGCTGACGTGACTCGGACAATATCAGGCTATCAGTTACGTGAAATAACTCTTCATCAAGCTTTGGCAATACCTAAAACAGCCGACGGCGTGGAGACAATGTTCTGCATGAGACCGCACGGCGATAATAGCTTCGGAGGCTCTGCTACATGGAATGAGTTCCGCGTATATTCTTACAGTGAAGAATATGAATGGCGTGAGCATTGCCGTGGACTCGTCTCCGTTGAGTACGAAACCCAGCCTACGGATTCCCTTGGTAAAGAAAGCGAAGTTGAAGCCGAGGCACGGGAGCTCCGAGAGCTCGTCAGAGGCGCAGAGACTCGTTGCCACAAAGAGCTGGGTCGAAAGCAGATGTACGATCACTACGAATCTATTGGGCTGCAGTACGGTCCGACATTCAGGGCAATCCACAACATCAGATACACTGACAACGAAGCCATTGGAAGTATCAAGAACCCGGATTTAAAGGCAATCATGCCAAACGGCTACTATCACCAGCCCGTGATCCACCCAATCACACTGGACAACTTACTGCAACTATTGCTTCCTGCCATGGGACGTGGCATTGCAAGTTTGGACGAGCCAATCATACCAACTCTCATCGGAAAGCTTTGGGTCTCAGCTTCAATATCTGTCGATGCAGACTACAGCTTCGCGGGCTATGGCAACGCAAGGTGGATGAGTGCCCGAGAGGCCAGAGGCTGGGGTGTTCTCATGGACGAAGCTCGCCAATTACCATGGGTTATCCTCAAAGACTCTGTCTCGAAAGTTGTACATTCTGCAGACTTCTCCACGGCACCCCAAGCGTCCCAAAACAGACAAGTTGGTTCCTTCAACATTGCATGGCAACCAGACGTGGACTTTGTCGGCACGAAACATCTTATTCGACTGTCGGGAGACGCAAAACAGAAAGACTGGACAACCGAGACTCATGATCTGGAGTTGTTGGGCATCAACTATGTCAAGGAGGCACTGGCTGCCTTGGAGCAGGACTCGAGCATAAATCTGCCCGAACACTTGGAGAAATACGTCGCCTGGATGGGATTCCAGGTGGAGAGATTTGGACAGGGCCAAGAGCACGAAGTTGACCGAGCCGCACTAGAAGAAGAGGTTGAGGCTTCCTCAGTGGACGGTCAAGCCATGACGAGGATTGGTAGAAGCCTAGGTCGGATCCTGAAGCAGGAAACTGGTTTCCTGGAGCTATTGGCCGAAGATCAGCTTCTGGACCGGTTCTATGAGTTCGCCATTGGCAGCGAGACGCTTCATCAACACCTTGCCACCTACTTGGATACGGCTGCCTTTAAGAACCCGGACATGAATATCCTTGAGATTGGAGCTGGCACTGGCTCTGCCACCAAGACCATCCTTCATGCACTTACCGGCGAAGGAATGGTGAGGATTGCCAGGTACATGTACACGGATATATCAGGCGGCTTCTTCGACAAGGCGAAAGAGAAGTTCCAAGACTGGATCGACATCATGACATACAAGACTCTCAACATTGAGGTCGACCCAGTGGAGCAAGGTTTCGAGCTCAACAAGTACGATGTGATCGTAGCGTCTCACGTTTTGCATGCTACCGCGCGTCTGGACGTCACATTGGAAAACACCAAGAAGTTGTTGAAACCGGGCGGCAAGCTCATCCTGGTGGAAATCACGAACCCGGATCTCTTGCGCTCGCCGTTTCTCTTCGGTCTGCTTCCAGGGTGGTGGCTGTCCAAAGAGAAGAACAGGAAATGGGGACCTACTATTACTGCGGATGAGTGGAATAACTTGCTTCAGCGCCACGGGTTTGAGGCCTGCGACCATATTATCAAAGACATGGAAGATCCCAGTCTTCACCAAGCCAGTATTCTGATCAGTACCTATATGCCTGACCGTCAAGTCTCTGGAACAGATGTCGTAGTGGTCACATCCCCTGGCAACCCACAGGAGGCTCTCGCATCAGAAGTCCAAGATAGGCTGCAGCGACAGGGTCAGACAGTCACCATCTTGCCTTTCACATCAATTAGGAAGCATGACATTGCTAGGAAACCAGTCATATGTATTGCTGAGCTCCACGACACTATGCTTCATAAGCTCAAAGAGGATGAATACGCAGACCTACAACACATGGTTGGGGTAGCTTCAGCCATAGTCTGGGTCACGAAAGGAGGCACCTTCACCACAGAAAACCCGCTGTCTGCACTGTCAAATGGATTTGGACGCAATGTCAGGGCTGAGCGCGAAGGGTACCGGTTTGTCAGACTTGACTTGGAGGAGGATGTGACCACGGAGTCGGCAGCGAATTCAATCACCAAAGTGTACATGCGCCTCTCAACGTCGCCTGCAATTACTGAGAACGAGTATGCGGTCAAGGACGGAAACCTCTTCATCTCCAGACTGGTTCATGACGATCAATTTGCCGAGACCTTCACCTCCTTGTACGCGAAGCCGGAGGCTCAGCTTGTCCCCTTTAGCAAGGATAACCGAGCTCTGAAATTGGACATTTCGTCTCCAGGAACACTAAGTACCTTCCACTTCAAGGACGATGATGTATATGGTGTTGAACTCGGTCCCAATGAGATAGAGGTTAAAGTCAAAGCTGTAGGACTCAACTTCAAGGACGTGATGATCGCGATGGGCCAGCTAAGCGATACTTGGCTGGGCAATGAATGCTCAGGTGTCATAACCAGGGTGGGCAAAGACGTGAGTAACTTCACGGTTGGGGACAGGGTCTGCAGCGTCGGTGTTGGAACATTCCGAACTTTCTACAGGGACGATGCTCGCCTGTTCCAGAAGATACCGGACCATATGAGCTTTGCGGAGGCGGCTGCACTGCCGCTCGTCTACTGGACGGCATACTACTCCCTATTCGAACTGGCTAGGTTGAAGAAGGGTGAGAGTGTGCTAATCCACGCTGCCGCGGGAGGCGTTGGCCAAGCAGCCATTGTGCTTTCTCAACTCATTGGCGCGGAGATCTTTGTCACTGTTGGGACGGCGGAAAAGAAGCATTTCTTGATGGAGACGTACAATATCAAAGAAGACCGCATCTTTTCGAGTAGAGACCTTTCCTTTGCGAAAGGAGTCATGCGATTGACGAACCAACGTGGTGTTGACGTTGTTCTCAATTCTCTATCTGGAGAAGCACTCCGGCAATCATGGGAACTCATGGCTCCATCAGGTCGATTCATTGAGATTGGGAGGCGAGACATTGATCTGAACAGGCGTCTTGAGATGAGCGTGTTCGCCAGAGGCGCTACCTTTTCATCTGTCGCCGTGGTTCTCAAGGACAATCGCGACATGGTCGGTCGAATTTTGAGAGAGATTATGGATCTGGCAAGAGAGAAGAAGATTTCGCCTGCAAAGCCCTTGAATCTCTTCCCGTATTCGAAGATGGAGGTGGCTTTCCGATTCATGCAGGCGGCCAAGCACATCGGCAAGATTATCCTTGAACCTCATGACGACGACGTCGTACCGGTAAGTCTTCGAGACAAACTTTTCTTTTCCTCTGGGTAAACATGCTAATTTGCTTCAAGGCCCTCCCCCCGATGAAAATACCACAATACTTTGATGAGAATGCATCCTACTTGATCTCAGGTGGTCTTGGTGGCCTTGCTCGGAGTATGGTGAGATGGATGGTTAACAAGAACCTGAAAAATGTGATTCTCTGTTCGCGATCAGGGCCAAACAGTGACAAGGGCAAAGCGATGGCAAAGGAGCTGCAAGAGAGAGGCGTGAATGCAGCCATTTATGCTTGTGATGTGAGCAACGCCAGTGAACTTGCTGCCGTGTTGGAGGATTGTGCACGGAAGATGCCACCGATCAAAGGGTGCATACAAGCAGCCATGGTATTACGAGTAAGTGTTGAGACATTCGCAATGACTGGTAGTATTTTATTTCTCACATTTGGTTCTGCAGGACTCGACTTTCGAAAATATGTCATACGCCGACTTCCAAGAGCCCCTGCGCAGCAAAGTTCCAGGAACCTGGAATCTCCATAGCATGCTGCCGGATTCGCTAGACTTCTTCGTCATGCTGTCTTCCTCATCTGGCATCAATGGTACTCGTGGTCAGGCGAACTATGCTGCAGGCAACACGTTCCAAGATGCAGTGGCACATCATCGAGTTAGCCAAGGTCAACACGCCATCGCCATCGACCTCGGCTTTGTCCTCTCCGTTGGATATGTAGCTGAAGGCGGCAATGCCGAGATTGACAATAACCTCAGTGCATGGGGCTTCATGGGCATTCGTGAAGAAGAGTTCCTTGCCATCATAGAGTACTGCGTCAACCCCAGCACACCTCGTCCGACTCCCATAACGTGTCAAGTGGTCACCGGCATCGAAAACCCTGCCTTGATGCGTGCCAAGGGTCTCGAGAAGCCGTACTACTTCAAGGATCCGTTCTTCAGTCACCTCCAGATTGCCAACAGAGAGGAGAACGCGTCTGCGCTCGGCGGCGACGACCAAGAACGCGAACTGACTACGCAAACCATCGCTGCTCTACGCTCAGTAAAATCTCTCGATGAGGCGGCTGGACTGGTCCGAGTCGCTTTTGTGGCTAAGCTGTGCAAGGTTCTGAGCATCAATCCGGATGATCTTGATGTAAACAAGCCGTTGTACACGTATGGAGTGGACTCGCTGGTGGCGGTGGTGATTAGGTATTGGTTGTTTAGGGACTATCACGCAGATGTGCCGGTGTTTGACATTATGGGAGGAAGCACCATTACGGGGTTGAGCTTGAAAATTGCAGCCAAGACGAAGTTTGTGGACAAATCTTTGATAGAGATGGAAGAACAAGACAGATTGGGCGGTGAAGCGGAAGAGTAGAGCTGATTGTTCATTGCACATGCTAAGCAGGACATTTCCATATTTAATGTAGAGACATCTATTTAGTACATTACCTATCTATACCTAAGTAGTATCTACCTATCCTAGACAAACAGTGGAATGAAATTTCTGTTCCTTGTTTTCTTTCGACGGCTGCTTTCATTATTCTGAGCTTCCATCTCGCCATTATTCAAACGTTTATCCCGTCGTTGCCAGATACCAAGTGGCGAAAGACAACGCCAGGCATGTAATGATATTTGCACTACATATCGAGAAAATTACCTGAATGAATGGGGTGCGGGCGCCCAAGATCTCCCCAGTACTCCAGCGGCGTAGAGCTGACTGGCCATCCAAACGATCTACATCACAGCCAGTAGCTTCACCAAAGCATCTTGTCGTCAATGTCTGAAGTCTAGAAGAACCGGCAGCTTCATGATGATTTCCTACGCGCCTTGCCATCACCGGTCGGACTGACTGCTTCAAATCCACTGTTGACTGTCCAATATATTTCCCAACAGGGCTGGGCTTCTAGGGCTGTTGGGAGATCTGGCTGACTTTTCGCCTTGATGAATCATGTCATTAGACTTTCAGGACGTAATCAATCAAGTTCCTGTCATCTTAACCGCCATTTGTTGGGAAACAGATAATGGTTAGTTTTGCCGACAGCTGTACAAGGCCGTAGATAGGCATCATTCCGCCAGCCAGCCACATTGCAAGCATCCCTGTGAATGTGCATAGAAACGACGGGTGCATGAGGACTTGACCTATTTTGATTCGCAATAACCTCGAGCTGTGGCTGAAGCTGAAAAAGAGGTCGGTCCAAAGGAAAGAAGCACATATTCTTATGTTATCTTTCCGTCTGTATCACATTTTACAACATTTGAAGCCAAAACAGCAATCGATCGATCTTGGCCGTGGTAAAGTCCTTCCAATCTTCTACTGAACCGTCGCCAACGTGAATGAATTTCAAAGGGCAGAGGAACCCCGACGATGGCGTTGGAGGGCGCGGGCGAGTGCCATTAGCTTTTTCGGGGGAGGTAAGACGGGATGAGGAGAAGGGGATGGAAGAAGCAGAGCGTGCGATTCTACTGCAGCTCATACAGTGCTACTGGTCAACACTGTGTCGCTACACTGTACTGATGGACGAGGTCTGAGGATAAGAGCAAATTATCTTGCAATAGATATCTCGCCATAAATTGTCGAGATAATTTACAAATGACCATATGAATCTATAGTCATGATGAAAATATGATGCTCTCCTGATAAATAGGTGCTGTAATCGATAGAAATGCAACAGTTTAATCAAGTCCCACTATCACTCCTTGTATCTATTTAATTTATCGCCACCGCTCTAGAGACATCACGGCGGTTCTCGAAAACAAAACATTGAAATAACATATCTTATTGTCATTAACAGCAGGTAATAAATTGATATTGTTGGCTAGCCGCTGTTCATTTTGCATGAAAACACACCAAAATGCGTCCTAGATGCCCAACAGGTTTTGCAGGTACATACGAGTACCTGATATGTATCTCCTGGGACACTGGCCTTAGAGCACAGGTACCTGAAACACCTGAAGCACCTACTGAGGTACTGTATCAAGGTTCCAACTTTGGAAATACTGTGATAGCTAGGATTGCTCCTACCTCTGCATCTTGCCAAATTGCATGCGTAATCAACACATGGCATGGAGCAGGTGCGTTCAACACAATTGTTCCTCCTCTGCTTCAGCATCATTCTCGTACCTTACCTTATCCTTTTATTGCACTCTCCAACCTGCAACTCTTCACCTTTTCCCTCTCCATCCATCATCTCTCGATAACCTCGACAATCTCGATATCCTCGATACTCTCGATACTCGTCTCTCGCCAACTCTTTCCTCTGTCACGGATCTCGGCATGAATTGGATGGGAGGGAATCTCTCTCGGCACCGTCGGGGAAAGGGCTGGAAGGAGGAAATGGCACGACAAAAAGAATACTTCGCCAAGGCCCGCTCTCGACAGCGTGAGGGTGCAAAATCGAGCCCTGTACCTCTCTCTGCAGCTAATTTCATCCCCAATTATGCACCTCCGCCACAAGCTACCGCGAGCCTAGGGGAAGCAACATTTCCATCATCCATGCCGATTAGTGAACCCACAGGCGCTGCAGATGAGGCATCAAGAAGCTTGAATAATCCGTCAAGACCATTGCGAGGAGATGTTGCCGAGCTGCCATTAATTGCTTCGTCTGGCGAGACAGGTGGATTCCCTGTGCTGGACCAGTCGTTAGAGAATCACCCCATGGGTGCTTCTAATCAAAGAACTGTGCGTCGGAAAACTTTCCAACAAGGAGATTTTGCAAAAGTCAAACTGCCGAAACTCTCAGTCAAGGAGCCCACGCGGCAGATTTTTGAGCGTCCACCCCTTTCGAGGCATATCTTGGATCAGCAGCACAGAACGTCCGTCGCCCGTCGCGAATTCCGGTCGAAACTTGACAAACAGAGAGGTGTAAGAGAAAGAAGAGTGACCCAGAACACACCATCGCCTAGTCCCAGGCAAGTGAGGATACGCATCGGCAGTCGAGATTATGGATGGAGCCAGACGAGAAATTCCATCCAAGATCCCATCCCAGATTGCATCGGAAATCCCACATTCGGTGATCACTCGGAAGCCCAAAGCATTGGACCCGAAGCCGAACAAACAACGCACACCACACGGCTTGGAGGTGCCAATATCGCGTCCTACCTTACCGGTGAGTCTTTTACAGGCTGTTCTCCGCCGAGTACGAGCAGCGATCTGCTACTGTCGTCGCCATGCCGAGATAGAGCGGCTCGACGTCAAAATGTGTACAATTCACCAAAGAAAATCGTAGGCGCGCCTTCGGCAGAATTCGAGCGCCCGCTACTAGATTGTGCCTGTGGAGCGGCAAAAAAGCCATTCTCAACGTCCGAAACAGAGTCTACGGGCAGCGTAGCCGTACAGGTCGGTGATTTCGAAATCACGCCAGAAGGCGAGACGGAGGAAGAACGGGTTTGGAGACAGTGGCTGGGGTAACGGCCAGCCAGGGTTAACCCTGTGCCAACAGAAAACTCAGGCCAAATTACAGGTACTGTCAGATTTTGACAGAGTCCTATGGAACAAACACTCGTGCTTCATGGCAGCCCAGGGATTGGCAACTGGGAGGCTGCCGATACCGCGCCGGCGACGGATTTTTCCACCCAGAGGCTAGATGATATGCCGAAAGTCACTTTGGCGGAGGATTGACCATAACTCGCGTATCATATACCCTTTCGAAGCATATAGCCGAAGTGGTGGACGAGTAACAGCATCAGCGCTCGGGGGGTGATACGGAAAACCACATGTTAAGGGACGACGAGACCCACACGAAGTTGAAAAACACAACTGCCGAAATTTTAGTGCGGTCAGAAGCTGCAAAGGCACCACGACGTGCTCAGACGAGCGCAGCTAACAAGTGGGGGTCAAGGATTTGAGGCCACCCGTCGGCAAGGATGAAAAGCAGGTGAGAATCTGGCCATGGATCTGGATGGGAAATGATCAGTTCAGGATGGACGAGGTGCAAGGCGATGAACGGGACCGTGACCGTGACAACTGACGCTTCGCGGAGACGACAAGACCCAGGACCAGAGCGGCAAGCTCCCTTGTCTCTTCTCCACCGGCCGCCGTTCCGAGTGGCAAGGTGGAGTTCCATCTGGGCTCAATCTCAGGCAATCCAGGACCACGTGCCGAAGACCGCGGTTCCGGCGCCAGAGCCCCGACGGCTCGCTGTCATCCACCGCAGGCCGCGCCTGTCTGGCCGAACAAAGGGCCGGTGGTAGTTTGGGCGCTGAGCCTTGGGAGGCTGAATGGCCATAAGCTCCATTGGACCATTGGAGGATCGCAGGGTCTTGTCCTTGTCAGGGAAGGCCTGGCTTGACCAAGTGGTTTTCACGAGCCCACCCTGTCTATCGATTCGCCGGAGGAACGCAGCGCCAAGCTCTAACGTTGAAGCCATCACCAGCCACTTTTGGCTGCTGCTGAAAGGCCACGAGGAAACAGCTATCAGAGTACGGAAAAGCGCACGCGATGGGAGGAAGCTCCAGATTCCAAATCATAGTGGCGTACTTCAGCTGCAGCCAGTTCCTGATGTGATGTAAAGCCTGCCTCGTGCTTCGTGCCTCATGGCTGCAAGCGAGAGTTATCATGTATCGAAGCAACACAGGCAAAACTAGGTCAAAGATCAACAAGTTTTGTTGCCTCTTCCTACTCTGGCTTTCCACGGCAGCTCCCCGAGAGGAAACAAGAAGCAAAAAAGCACTGTGGACAATATTCCTGCACACGTTGCTGTCAGACATCTGTAGGGAGCACTTGTTAGTGCACTTGGCGGCAGATTGAACGCTGCAGCAGAGCTTCTCCAAAGCCACCACGTTGTCCAAAAAGTCCCTGAAGTCACGCACTTGCCTCACGGTCGGCAAAAGGAGCAACACTACTGCATCAGGACCCTTAGAGACAGAGGGAACTTTGCCGGCCTATCCTGTGTCGTATCATTTGACTTCAGCTCCCAGGTCCAGCCCCAAAAGGCCTGGGTGCATGCCGCCTGCGACGAGCCTAATGCCCTTGCCAACCCAACGTGCCAGCCATCCGGCCACGATGGAACGGACAAGTATTGGGCTAATGTACCTTCATAGACGCGGGAAACATACAGAGTTTAGAAGCGCGAAGCTGTCGAAGTCTAGATTGTGTGCCAGGCCATGCGATGGGCGCCGTCGCTTCTCGTGGGTTTGAGCCGATGCAGCGAGGCAAGCTGTGCGCCGGTGCAAAGTCAGTTTTGCTATGGCGGCGCCAAGCAACTGGGCCTCGAGGGATTGAGGATGGGGGCTACTGTAAGTTGACAGGTTAGCTAGGAAGAGATCAAAGTCGATTGGAGGATGAATTTTGATTTGCTACGGGAGCTGATTGGGACGACGGGGGGCAATCAATGAAACGGTGCACAGGGGATTCGGGGTGGGATGGGGGCCTTCTCTTACAAGGCAGGGAACAATACGGTATGGAAGAGACTGACCAAGAGAGACATCAGCCGTGCCTTGTCCGTGATTCTGATAACCAAAAGCCTTTTCGCATCGAGACTAGCAAGCCGAAGCCGAGCTTCACTTTGAATAGTATAGAGCAATCCAAGCCGTTGAAGAAGCTCCGGGGCGCCCCGTTTTCTTCGTGCCAATATTAACCCGGCACCAACGCAGCCGCCACTGCTGAACCGAAACCGAAGCCCCCGATACCCGTGAAAAAGCTCATTATCGCATCATTTGCATTCCTTTAGATGTGACGTCGCGAGCGGTTGTTGCGGTGGTGAGGTGATGTGCATGTGCATTTCTTGTTGTCTAGTCTATTTTGGATATGAATGGGGGCATCAAGAGCAAGAAAAACCCGCAAAAAACAATAATAGGAAACCCCAGTAAAAAACCGAAGTAAAAAAAAACAATTGCCGACGAAGGGAAACCAAAACTTTTTGTCTAGATAGATACAAGATAGATAGGACTGTGTCCAAGAAAGATGGGTTGCCGTTACCCCCAAAAGTAAGGATGTGTATGTATGTAAATCAATAGCTCTTTTGGAGCTTCTCTTTTTTTTCTGTCCTCCTCCCTTTCAGCCCTTTTTGCCCAAAAGCCACCACCAATAAAAAGACAAAAGAAAAAAACAAAAGAAAAAAGAGACCAATACCAAACAAACGCCCATGCATGTCCCATTCTATTCTATCCCGCATCGAGCATATCGTAAAGGCTGTCCAATAGGCTGTCCGCCCTCTCTCCCATCAGCCCCAAAAAGCTGGTGTGTGCCTTTGATAACCTTGCTGGCCCAGCTACAGTTAAGTAAGTAAAGTACTGTAAAACCACACCCCCTCCCCAGGCCAAGTAGCCTGGTCCAGTCATACTCCGAGAATGAAATGTCCCTCCTCCCGAGGCTGCCAGCTCAAACGCTAGCGATGCAAGCTTCGTGTAATGAATCCCTAGTCCCACAGTTTTTTTTCCTTCTCTCTCTCTCTGCGTCTCTTCATTGTGCTGGTGCAAGCAACTATCCGTATCTTTTGCACTCCCCGCTTTTTGCCCAAAGTTGTATGTACCATGTAACCATAGACACTTTGGCCTTTGTGTGGTTGAGTGTTCCCAACTTTCGGCAGATGAATATCTCAGAAAGCCAGGAGAGGGGTGAGGAGGGGAAGATCATGAAGCTCCAACGGAGCCAACAAGCCGCAAGTCCACAAGCTGAGGCTAGCTTGGCTGTAGTTTAGCTGAAGAGAGAAGAGGGCAATGCCGCAATACTGTTAGCCTCGGAGCAGTAGTGCACTCTCTCGTGTAAGTTAACGAGACGAGACAGCAATGTACCAAAGCAAGCCGCAGTTCTCCGCACTCAATGTTCGGAGTAGAAGAGAGAGAGAGAGAGAGAGAGACTTTGATAACTTGAACATTTTTGCTTGTGACTAGTAAGTAATACTAGGTAGGTATCTTTCCTGTATAGCAACTGTACCCAATGGGTCGGCCTGCATTAGAAGCAGAAAAAAAAATAACACAGGCTAACGTGTATGTGTAATAAAAAAAAAGGACATGGTAAAAATACACCCATTCGTAAGATTCATTGGGAAGTAAACCGCTCTAATAGTATGTCGGCAGATGTAAGTCGAAACTCTGACGGATCCAAGCTCAGCTGCTGTTTGGTGGGATGGTGGATGCATGTAGTCAGAGGGAGGAGGTAGGGGGACAGGGGGGTATGGCCTCGGTGCTTGATGACGCCGGGCTTGGTGCTGGTGCTGGTGCTGGCGGTTGAACCGCACACTGTTTCCGTTCCCCGAGTACGAATTTTGGCTTGCTTCTGAGCTGCTCTAGCTAGCTGCTGGTGCTGCTGCTGCTGGCTCTCTCGAATACCGTTACTCTCGCCGGCGAATCTCCTTTCGTTTCGCTTGCAGGGATGTTTTGCAGGTAGGGCATTCGTAACCGTGGCGGCTGATGTAGATTCGCTTCAGGCATTTGGTGCATCGCCACCAGGTGTGAGAGGCATTGCGGCCCTCGAACCAATCTTCCTTGGCGGCCACTCCACGCTTCTCAATGTCCTCCTTGTGAAAGTCTCTCAGGTGGTCGCGGAAGTGATCGCGACGGTGGAACGGATCTCGGCGCCGCCCACAGCGGGCGTAATCGCAATGATACGAGTCCTTCTGAGACGACGGAGCGTGCTTGTGCTTGTAGTGACGGTCCAGATCGGCACGACGCTTGAAGGGTTTCGCATCGCAGCCGGGGTGGAGGCAGCATACTGGATAGTCACGGCCACTCGAGGCAAATCTATGCTCAAATCGGTTAACCACCAACAAAAATTCCCCTCCCAAAATGCACAAGGCAAGGAAGCACACAACTTACGTTGGCGATTCAACTGTTGGCGAGGTCACCTCCAGGCCGGGAGTGGCATCCGGGCTGCTGTAAGCAGACGTCGCAGGCGTACTGGCGCTTGCATAAGGCGGGAGGTAAGATAAGCTGGGGGTCGGCGACGTCTGCTGTGTGAAGAAGGAGTCTGTAGACATGGGCGATGCGGGGGAGCTCGCTTCTGATCCCATTTCTGAGCCCCCGTACTGGGACAGAGGCTGTGAATCGCAGAGCTCTGGGACATCTGCCATGGAATTGTAGTCGTTGGCGTCGAAGGAAAACCAGTCGCCATATGGCAGGTTCTCTTCAAACATCTGCGCTTCTTCAAACGTCTGGTTCTCGTCGTACAGCCGAGCCTCGATGCAGAGCTGGCTGTACGTACTGAGTTGCATATCCTCGGTCATGGTGTCCGGTTATACGACAAAACAGTCAATGACGGAGCAAACAATGGCTAAAACAGGCTGAGCTGCTGTCGTCCCTGCTGAATTGGACAGTTGGGGCAAGCAATTCGCTTGTGTGAGTCCGATGAAGCTGTGTAGTGTGTAGTGTGTAGTGTGTATGTGGGTGAACCCAATTGCCAAGTGAAGTCAAAGTAGCGACGACTCTTGGAGGTAGTAAAAAGAAAGATGAGGATGTGAATTGGAATAGTTATAAGGCAGCACGGCACCGAGAGCCAAGAGACGAGGGCAGTCGGTGGCTTATGAGTCCAATGGCTCGAGGGAACGATGTAGCGGGTAGTCTATATGCAAGGCCTGCCAATCTGGGCGTGACCAGGGGGAAGGCCTGTGTTTATTTCGACACAACCCAGATAACGAACCTTGAACCTCGTACTTTCGGGGTAACATCTGTGCCAAGCTTCTAGAAGCTATCTAGATTTACCGTCTATGGAACCCGGCAGGGCGGAAATGGGTCTCAAACGTGGCGCCTCTTCAGAAGTACCTCCTCCAGAGCGTGACGTAGAGAAGCAGTACACACTAAGTCGTTAGTCGATACACAGCTTTGTAGAGGGGCGTCCAACAAGTCGAGGTATCGGGCTTGGCAACTTGGTATCAAACCGGACTCCGCCAAGTACCGCCCAGTAGGTTTGGCAGGGACTGGACGCTGTGCGACATGCAGAATGGTCAGAGCCATGTGGAGTTGGATGGTCAGACCCTGGAAACCGTTTGGGACAGCCGAGAGATCATCAATGAGCAGCCAGGAGGAGGCATACTCTATTCTCACGCAGCAACAACTCGGCAACCACATGCCCTCCCCTCCCAAAGCCAAAGCCAACGCAACCTTTGGGCCAATGCCATGTGGCTAATGCCATTTGACGTCTATTTCTGACTTCACGGTTCCCGCTTCCGGCGTCGCTGGAGTTGCCAATTAATCCTAATTCATGAGTTTGACAGCCCGTGCGGCTGAACCATGGCTGGCGATGGCTTTCAAGCCAAGCCAATCCAATCCAACCCGACACTTCCATCCGTGGTGCCAGCTGTTGTTCTCAACGTGGTGAATTTGGACCGTTATCCCGCTAGTATAATAGTTACAGTACGAGGACGTCGTGTAAGGACGTCGTGTATCGTATATTTGCCGGAGGGTCATTCCGATACTTCAGGACTGGTATGGCAGCACAGACTCCGCCAGAAAATAGTTGGAGAGTTCCACTCCCAGGATCCCCCCCCCCTGCCAGCCCCTTCTTATCCGATACTATCAGAAATGATGGCAATGCGTAATGTTGCATATACCATAGGCATTCGAATTCGGCATCTTGAACTGCCCTCCCAGGACAGCATTTGGTGGAGCGCGACTGCAGAGTTGCCGGGCACTAAAACTAGCGAGGATCGAAGTCACAGTGTTCATCGTGAAAACTTCAGACTCGGCTCATTCGGCAGCGCTAGACATCTGTATGTTGCTCAATGCTCATTGGCCAGCCAGGCCAACGACGATACAATAAACCGTTGCAAGGAGGGAAAAGGCACCAAGGTCTAGGTTTGCGATCACAACATCATGCATACAAAACGCGGGTGGTCTTGACGGATGTATCCACAGGAGTCATTCCAAATAACAACGTCGTGTTTTCAGACCGAGAAGTGCAGCCACCGACACGGCCAAAGATCACCAGGCGGCTAGTCACCCTGTTCAAACACATGTGTTGCTCTGTACCCAGCTCGGCAGATGTTCTGAACACGCAAGAAGTCCATGCCTCTAATGGAACGATCCTATTTGGGTAAAAGGATTTGTCTACGTAGGGGTTAGTACAAAGACTTGGGCATTCAAAGAAAAGTACCTCTGGGGCCCCTCTCAACCCCCACCTTATGTGCGAAGTATGTATGCAGCTCACGAATCCCGAATCCCAAAGGCCAGCACGGGGGCCAGCCCTGGTCGTGAGCCTCAAGATGCAGCTACCAGTATTAGTGGCTGTACAGTCATGTCGGCAACAGATGCTGTTCCACTAGCGAGCCAATAATGGATCAATAACCGTTGGTCCTGGGAGGGGGGGTGTGCAGTTGGCGCCATCCAGGTACGAGTTACCTGGTATGGTGATGTCTCGAGGAAGACGTTTTCGTATCAAATATTGGTTGTACTGCAGTTCACCAGTGGGACTACTACAAGACGACGAGTAGGCGCCAGATGGATTGCCGCAACAAACGAGCGGCTGTCTCTTGAAACCACGGCTTGAAAGTGTTCTATAATACCGGCCGATGCCGAGCTTGGGCCACCTTGAGTATTCGATGTTGTAACAGAGCGGGCTTCCAGGAAGCGATGATACTACACAACAATGAAGCACTGCAGTGCAATGCAAAGTACCCCATCTCGGGCATGGTGCAGGATGACCCGACATCTCATAGAAGGGGTGTGGTTGAAGTCGATCTCTTTGAGCCTTGTACCACGGCGGTTGACACTGTGAGCCAGAACTTCACTTACACACATCACCATCATTCTTTTCCTCTTCTAGACTGCTTCTTCGTCGAGAGGATCACTCATGATTGAACCTTCTTTGTCGGCGTGCTCCGAGATGGCTGATATGTGTAAGCGTTATTCATCGGGCGTACGTGTTCGAAGCTGGATGGATTCTTCCATTTCCCTCTCATTTCGGGCCCTAAACAAGGAGCCGTCCCTAATAATGTGTCTGTTGAATGCCTATTCGTGCTCCCGGGCAAGCAATGGAGTAAGCGGTGACAGGCTATGTCCCCCACCCTTTTTACAACGTGGCGTGCAAAGCACCAGAAAATCTCTGCATCCTGAAACCATCACAACGGCAAGCCTCGGTGGTGTTTGGGGGGTGGTTTGGGCCGTAGATCAGGAGGGTTTCCGAAGCCAAGCCTGGGTGATCGTCATGCAGTCTTGCGTACGCGCGTGCCCATTGATTGGTCCTCGTGGCCCTCTGAAGCATCCTAGCACAGGCGGGCATAAAATCTTGCCGTCATGGGTGGTGATATGGGCCTGGGCGGGCGGCGGACGAGTAGCAGAGCAACACAGGGGGAGAATCCCATCACCTGCACCTAGCCCCTTTATCAGCCGTCTTGCAGAAAAGCCAAAAGCCAGGACAGTAATTGCCAGGGGCGATCTGACAACCTAGACTTACAGCGGCAACACCACACATGATCTGCCCGTTGCCTCGTGCCCAGGAAGCTTATCAGATGGGCGAAAGAAGCCGGTGGATTGTTCCGGCAGCCTCCCGCAAGTTGAAGCCGTTCGACGCGCCAGTCCTTCCCGGGCTGAATGCCGGAGAAATGGAAGTTTTGAAGGCATCAGACTTTGCCTTAATTTGTTCGCTCACCATGCCGTGCTGAGACAACGTGCATCAGCACCCATCAGCATCAGCATTAGGTTAGCATTAGGTTAGCAGCCAGCGGGTGCTTGTGCGCCAATAAACCTGGGCACGTCACGATATCGAGGAAACAGCTTGCGAAGCCGTGCCATCTAACCGGAGGCGGTCAGAGCAAAAGAAGAGGATGGAACAAATAGCAAAACAAGGTGCGTCTGCCGTGGCCTCAAACCGCAAGACCCCCAAAACGCCCGGGTTATCATAAGGTTGGCAGCTAGAAGCAAAAAAGGAAAAACGGGAAAAGAAAATTCTTCAAAGACAGCAAGGAGCAGCATTTGGGCTCGACCTCCGATAAGTGGAAAGAAAATGACAGGATGCAAGATGTTGCGCCTTCCCAGAGCGCTAGGACGGTTTGGATGACGGCAAGTGAAGGAGCATTCGGCAAACGCTGGCGGAAAATGGAAAATGGAAGCAGCAAATGAAAAAACAAGGTTTTGATTGATTGATTTAATTAGGAGAAACCGGAAAATACCACAAACACCAAATCCTGTGCATACAAGCCATGCAGATTGCAGATGGACTAGACAGTACTGTAATAGTATTAGACATCTATTAGACATCACAGACAGGGAGTGCGGCCGACGCTATGACGTGGGCTGGGCGGTTCTAGAAGACGCCTTAGTCTCTCATTTTTCTTTCAGGCTAATATTGTCATTGGATCCTTGTTGATGCTACCTGCGTGCTACTGTATAAGTCTGCATCTGCATGAGACTTGCATGCTACGGTGGCATCCGGCAGATGGCCCGAACAAATACGAATCAAAAGCCTTCATTCTTGTCTCTCTTGTCTCGTTTAGCTCTCCAAATTTTGCCTCATGACCTCCGCAACAAACACCGCCCTCGATCCGAGATGAAGGAGCCTTGCCGAGTTTAGATGCCCTTGTCTGCATTGAGTGCGTGGATGCACTTGAAGACGTTGGCATCCTTGGCAGCCTTTCCATCCTGGGCATCTTTGATATCTTTGATTTCCTTGGCACCGTTGATATCCTCGCCATCCCTGCCGCCGTTGATATTGATATCCTCAACAATTTCTCCGTTTTCATCACCACCATCATCATCATCACCATCACTATCATCCTCACCAGCGGGCCCAACTAGCGCCGCGTCTCGACCAGCCTTCCAATTCATCCGCTCCTTGGAAACAGGTACGTCACCAAAGATCTGGGCCATGCTGATCCAATGCATGCAGTGCTGCAGAAGCTCCTCGTTCTGGTTGACCCTGGTCTCGTATGCTTTGATAAGCAGCTTCTGCTGGTCAACCTCCTTCTTCAGATCCTCAATCTTCAACTCGAGTTCCTCCATGAGCTCGTACTGCGCATCCTGCTCTGCGCGCAAACAGCCCAGCTCACCCGTGGTGGTCCATCCAGCGGGAGTCTCGGGGCGGCGGTCGTAGCGGCTGGTGTCCTTGTTGAAGAGCAGCGTAAAGGTGTTGGCAACCTTGGTGAAGACGTTGGCTTTGAGATTGACGGTGCTGGGATCAGTGGCTTCAGTGCTCTCGTTAGAGTTTTGCTCGATTTCGGGAGAGGATGGAGTCATTCTTCCTTGTTGATTGGCAGAAGAGCCCTTCTTCTGCTCCTTCTTGTACGAGTTGTCCTGCCACGACACAGCCTTCGAGTCGCTACCCATGATTGTAATGATCCTAATCCATTGAATTAGCCATTGTGAAGAATATCTTGGCCACATAGCAATGTACTCACCGTAAAGTAGGTTCAAGTCGTGATCTCCCTTGAGAGTAGTGAAAGAGGTTGTAGGAGGAAGTCCGTCACCCCAAGGACTCGAGAGGAAGATGTGATTTATATCCCTCGAGACGGAACAAACGAAAACAAACGAAAACACAACAGCCACAAAAAATTGAATTCACTCGTCTTTTCATCCAATCCTCAACATCAAACGGAAGTGATATTCTGCAGTGAATCATACAGCAGTTACCACAGAAACTCCACACGCCCCCCTTTCTGCAAACAGAATCCCGCAACTCTACAGTTTCGTCTTCGTGAGCAAGTTTTCCAATGTACACAAGTACATCACATTCGTTTGCTTGATCCAGCTTCATCGTACGATCTTTCATCATACCCGCAATTCCACCCCCTCCTTTCTCGCTTCGATGCTACCATGCCAAGACGTCCAACCAACTCCAATCTAAACAACAACACACAAGTTTAGCGATGGAAACACCATAACAGATAGCGAGTACGAAATACCACTCACCGATTTTCTTAGTATATCATCCCACATAACCCATCGCTGATAATGAGTCCCCTCAGGAATAGTGAACCTCAAGATACTGAATGCTCAACACGCAAAACATATAAAACAACACATATAACAATAGTTCCTCTAAACAACCTAGCTCCCGATATGCCAATCTCGATCCCATGTGGATCCTAGCCCCCCCATCTGTCACATACATACAGCCTCTTCTCCGGCCCGTACCTGCAGTGGACACGCGGAAACTATCACTCAGATGTGAGATCTAGAGCGCTGACAGCATAAAACATGGGATTTGCGGATCAGATCATCGGCATCTGGATGTGTATACACACATACCATACGCACACAGATGCGAATGCGAGCGCACATCTCCACTTGCTCAAAAGGTTTGGTGAGATTATACTTTGGCGAGTCATGTCTCGACATGATGCAGATACAGTAGCATTCTGGCCCCCTTTTTTCCTCGCGTCCGTTTTTTCCTCGCGTCCGTTTTTTCCCCGCTTCAACTTCTGAAATCCCGAAGTCGCGAGCGAGGGGGCGGGTTCGATATAGGTTATCTGCAAGCATCTTGACTCGGTGGAGAGAGGAGGGGGACTCTGTGGGGGGACGGGATAGGCCTTTCGTACTTTCGTATCTCGATCGTTGCAAAATCGCCACCTTCAGCCGCCAACGCCAACCCCACGGCTATCCCTTTGAGCTAATAACAACCCCCCGTCAACTGCTATTGTGAGGACGCTGCGATAGGTGCCAACAGCCACGTTGGGAAGAGGTCTTGGCACATCTTAGCGACTGTCCGGGGTGAACTAGGGACTTTAGGAGCTGCCATTCAGCTTTCGAGCTGAGTTGTTGTCTCTATCCGCTTCGAGTCCCCTTTGGGCACTGCACATGGGAGGCTGCGCTTGACACCCTCTCTCTTGTTCTGAGAGCCAGCATGTTACTCAATGGCTCCATAGTCCCTGCAGGGCGCTAAGATATGATGCGCAAGAGATCCAGTCATGGAATAAGAGGGCATACTCACCCTAAAGTTTAGCATCTGAAGCCGAACATCCCAAGTCGTCGAGTCGGGCCCTATTGTATCAATCCAATTAGCATCCTAATAAACTCCATCAACAAATACCGAATCATTCACGCTCTAACAAGCAAAGAGTGAAGGAGGAGAAAAGCCAAAAGGGCAAACAAATTCCCTGTGCGGATGAAAAAAGGCCGCCTCATATGGATTATTCTGGCACTAGTTATTCCCGTTTGAGAAACCCAACTTTGGTAGCGCATACTCGCGGCTACTATGATGCTCTCTTAGAACTCCCATAAAGAAAAGAAGAAGAAAGGAAAAACCCTCATGGAAAAGTCACGGAAACAAGAGCGAAAACAACATGTAAGTCCCAGCCCAGCCCGTGCGTCCCATCATAAAAGCCAACAACTGTCCTAAATGTCATCCTCGAGAAATTTGTAGGCAAACTTGAAGTCTGCCTTTCTTCGGTTCATCCTATTGTAGAAGGTATATTAGCACAGGTTGAGCTTAGACGTAGACGGGAAAGGTAGTCTTACCAAGTGCTCTCGTAATCAAAGAACCGGTATGTGCCCTGCTCGAACTCTTCGGTGATGTTCTTGGGCTCCTCATGTCGCTGGAACCATGTCTGGTATTGCTTATGGAACCGCCAGCTCTGGTCTTTCAGCGCCTTTGCAGCCAAGTATTGCTGTGCTGTTCCTTGCTTGTAATAGAATACGTAGAACAGCGTATCGGGATCTATCCTCGAGTAAAGCCGGGGGTCATCGAATATGGGCAATGGCTGCGTGGGGAACCCGGACCCAGTTTGCGGCACAGGTAGGTCAGGGCGATACGTCCTCGGGATGTCGGCCTCAAAAGCACTTGGATAGCTGAGTTGACTCGACTTCATAAGACTCAGAGTGGACTGCGATAGAGGCTGGTACGGCCGTTTTCGTGCCGTCTCATACGAATCAACGAGGTCTTGTAAAGATGCAGGTAGGTGGTAGATGGACTCTTCTTCACGCTCCTCCGTAATAGACTTGACACCGTTTGTGGATCCGTTGGTATGAGGGGCTGCGTTTGGACTGTCAGCAGAGACGCCTCAAGTGATGACGATGGAGATGGAGACGGGATTGATGAAGGGGGAAGATGAAACAAATATTTGTCTTGTAAATAACTTACCGTTGGTAGACTCCGATTGCGATGCCTCCGAGGTAGCCGGTTGCTTTCCTGATGCTTTTGATTTCTTCGTCGGCTTCGTACTTGGAGGCTCGGCATTCTCGTTGGCCACGGGTGCAGGTGCCGGCACCGGTGCAGCCACAGGCGCGGGCTGCTTGGGTTCGGAGGATTGTGGCGTCGGAGCCTGAACGGGCTGCACAAACGAGACGGCGGGGGAGTTTGTTGCGCTCGTCCTCGACTGCGCGGGGGGCAGCGGCGAGATGCCCATGTTGAAGCCTGGTGGCGGTGGCAGAGGAGCAATGCCGACGTTGTTCTTATCGCTGGCGGCCGCTGCGGCCGCGGCAGATGCATACTTGAGCCCCTCCCCTGCCGGCCTTGTGGGGATGGAAGCAGGCTTCATGGCAGGGCTACCGCTTCCCCCATTCCCTATCGTTGATAACGGTGTATGCAGTGTGGCCAGTGCCGGTAAGGGGGACTTGGATGCCGATTTCCCCCGCGTTGACGACGCCACGGAGTCGGTATCCTTGACGGCCTTCTTTGCTTTAGGCGGCGGTTCGAGATCGTGGACGTCGTCTTGTATGGATTGGGTGTCTTGGGATGAGTTCTTCTCCGTGTCCTGGCCCATGCCAAAGACGCCTTCCTCTTCTTCCAGGTCCAGCTCGTCGTAGATTTCCTCGTCGTCAATGTAGTCTTCGTTCATACCGTCGGATACATAGTAGCTGATTTGCTCTTTCAAGCCTTCGACCTGATCGGTGTCGATGCCTCCGTTCTCCAGCGTTCTTCGGATCAGCTCCAGCTTGCCTTGATGCCACTTGTGTCGCTCGATGATCTGGTCGATCTCGGCCATGCGGTTCTCCTGGGCGGTCTTGTTCTTGCCCTTTTTCAGGGTGGCTTGTATGGATTCGTTCTCGGCCTCTAACGTCTCGATCTGTAGCTCCAGCTCATCAACCATGTTGCTCAAAAACTCGCATGCCTCGACTTTGGCCTGTTCTTTGGGATCCAATTTCGCGGCGGCCTCGAGGCCCACTTTGGAGTATGCCTTCGTCTTCATGGCCTTCTCCACGGCCTTGAACTTTTCCATTTGCTAAAAGGGCGAGAGAGAGAAAAAGTACATCAGTATGCGCCGGAACATGCATCAATGCCCAACATTACTGGGGGTCCACCAACAGTCTCAATCAGTTTGCGGTGCTCCAATAAGGGAGCCTTGTCCTTGATGTCGTTGCTGGCGGCCCATGTTTTGATCTGGTCGCGCAGTCTTTGCAGCTTCTTGATTTCGCGCTTGAGGTTGTCTTCCAGCTTCTCCTTCTGGGCCGGGTTATTTGACTGCTCAATCTTTTCGTAAATGGCCTCGAACTCGGCAACGCCTTCCGCCACCTTTTTGAAGCACTTGTCGACTTCTTGTTGTAGTTTCCTCGCCGCCATTTTGTCGGGAGGGGGAGGGGGAGAAAAGCCCGAGCGGCGTCCTTTCCGGTTTGTGCTTTGTGCCTGTGAAGTTTCCGCAGCGGTCCTGCAAAGGGGGTGCAGTGAGAGTTCGTCAGAGGGGAGGTCGAGACTTGGTCCGTTTTCGTGGGGCAACCTTTATGGCCAAAGGTATGCAGGCGAGATCCGGCATGCGCCACGTGACAGTTGCGAGGCACAAGTGCGCGGCAAAGAAGCGACAGAGGCGGCCGTCTCGAGAGGTGGTTCCGGAGCGCTGTCCAGACGTCGTGGTGGCAATATTGAGCTGGAAAAGCCTTTGAAAGCGTTGGACGTGCGAGATTGAAGTTGATGAGGCCAAGTCGCGAGGCTGCACGGGCTAGCAGGCGGCATGTATCGATTGCTGTGCGGCAATTAGCCGATCGAACAAGGATTGCGACGGAAAATCATTTAACATGTGGTATAACCCCGTTTGAATTACATTATCGATTATAAGATTACTCAGATGACACAATTGGCTGTTTTATATACAAAAATCACAAGACTTTATAAGAGGTTCTCCCAATCAAACTCAATTGTCTCTATCAAGAGGTACTTGCGCCGTGTGGGATGTCTGATAAGTGGCTACGCCGCTACTCACATGACACAAGACTTTGATACGCGATTCAAGGCATTTATAAAGAGATGGGGCTTCTTTTCCTGCCAAGGCGTTGATACCTCGCCGGTCTCGCTACGGAGTTTCTTCTTTTGTCTCTGTACTCTCTAACTACATTTCTTGTTCAGCGGATAGATACCCTTGTCTCTCTTTTGGCTTACGCTGAGTGAGGGGGAGCAAGGCTGTCAAATTTAAGTTTCTACCCTATTCTTCCTCTAAAACATTCCAACCTTTTGCGGTTTTGGTGGCACAAAGCGCCTAGTTCCGACACCGGCTGTCATAATGAAGGGTAGGCAAACCCTTCCTACTCTTTTATCTGGATAAGATTCCATGTATACAAAACTACAGTAGCATGACAATGTTATCTAATATTTGCAATGTGAAGCAATAATCCAACGTGTGCTCTCTGCGTCTGTGACGGTAGAAAAGGAGCTTGTGTCGTCCATTGGCCGAGGTGTGCTCGTGTTTGCAGCGGTTGCGCCTGGCGACACAGAAAAGGAGGCTGATTCACTGGCCAACAAAGTTGTCAAGATGAAACTTTGGGACGACGAGGACGGAGGACGAGTAAGTGAAGGCTCCCTGTTGGGCTGTGAGACACAACTGATGGTGGTGATTGGCGAATAGTGGAAAAGGAGTGTAACAGACATTGAGGGCGAGGTTCTATGCGGTGAGTACTAGCTTGGCCATCTTGTCGGCATGTTTCAAAGCTCATGGACGAAATATCCAGTATCTCAGTTTACCCTGTTGGCAAAGACAAAGAAGGGCACCAAGCCAGATTTTCACGGTGCGGCAAATCCCGAAGAAGCGAGTCGGTTGTATCACTACTTTGTCCAGAAGGTCAAGGACATGTACCAGGTGGATCGAGTCAAGGACGGTAAATTCCAGGCCATGATGGAGGTTGCTCTTGTGAACGATGGACCGGTAAGTCGCTGCTGGGCTAGAGCCAGTCTCTCATCGTTGATGCTGATGTCGTTTGATCTCGATAGGTTACCTTGGAGCTGCAAGCCGGCACGCCGGTGTCTGAGAGGTAGTGTGAAACCCGATGATGGCGACATGATACATACGATGAATGCGATAGAATTCAACAGGGTATAGACTATATGGATTGCCTTGTTTGGAATGGATACAAGATGGCAATATAGAGCGATTGGGGTACTTGATGCCTAAACAAGTGCCGGGCTACAGCTGATGATGATGATGATTCAATAGCGGCATGTTAACCACCCATCCTATGTGGTAATTGCACCGCAGTTTGTTGGTGACAAGGTTGCCCCAACCCATGCATACATGTACCGATGCGTGCAGATTACATACATACAGTACATACTACATACTCACAAGCATGATGCTGTAGATTATGCACATGCTGCTCCCTTGTACTCTACAGCGGTTCTCATTGATTGTGCTCGTCTACTAGGTATAGTCCAGCTTGATGTGGTAAAGGTAGGGCTGCAACGATGTGTGATGATGTACCGCATTTGCGCATGTACATCATATCGCATCCATGCAAATGCGCTGCGGCCCAGAAGCACCAGCCAGTCACCTCTGCTAGAAACTTCCACGGCGGCGGGGGTTGGACACTAACGCTGCCACTAACACCATTGGCGAATCCCCACTGCAAGCACTGAAATGATGCCTGACCTTGCCGATGGAGGGGCAGCCGGAAGCATCAATGGAGGGGCAGCGGCAGTGAAGAGTATTAGAGTCAAAGAATTGAACCGAACATGTCAGCAGCAGTTGGGCTTACAGGTAGATATACGAGCTCTAGAACTAGCACGAGCCCAAGAGTAATGTAAGAAATTGAGGCAAAATTCAGTCGATTCAACCTAATCAGGTACTTTTGGTACATATCATACAAGGCAGCAGGTTCTGTGAGGTTATCGATTGACTGTGATTGATTGATTGATTGTTGGTTGCCTCTGGTCTGGTCAGGTCAGGTCATCACGTAGCTCTATGTAGCTTTGTAGCTCCCCTCTCTCCTCATCCTCTCCTTCTCCTCTCTACCAACCTAATTTTTTTCTCCCTCTCCCTCTCCCTCTTCCCCTTTCATCTTCTCTCTCTCTTCTCTCGCAATTCTTCCCATTTCCAGCCCGCCTCTGTCTGTCTGCCTCGCTTGGCCAAAGCACCTATCGCTAGCTCGACCCCGCATCGTCATATCCAAAGAATCTCAAGGAATCTTTTGCAGGCAGACGTGCTTCCTTCGGCATTTCCACGACTCGCCAGCTTTTAAACCTCTTTTTTCTTTTTCTCTCCCCAAACTCCTCCAATTCGATTCTCTCCCCTCTAATACATTCCACTCCTCTCTGCAACTCTCGATATGGCTTCCGAAACCGAGACCAAGGCCGCGCGCCCCCGCGTCTTCTTCGACATCACTCTTGGCGGCAAGCCTCTTGGTCGAATCAACATGGAGCTGTACTCTGATCTCGTGCCCAAGACGGCCGAGAACTTCCGTGCTCTCTGCACTGGCGAGAAGGGAGTGGGCAAGTCAGGCAAGCCTCTGCATTACAAGGGTTCCGCCTTCCACCGAGTAATCAAGCAGTTTATGATTCAGGTATGACCGAACCTGCATTGCTCTCTTGTTCTGGTCGCACGACCTCTCTGTGCACAACTTTTTCTAACACGAGCTTTTATAGGGTGGTGATTTCACAGCCGGAGACGGCACTGGCGGCGAATCCATCTATGGCGCCAAGTTCGAGGACGAGGCTTTCCCCAAGAAGCATGAGAAACCCTTCCTGCTATCCATGGCCAACGCCGGCCCTAGTACGTTACATCTCCCTCCATATGCTCCAGAGCTTTATCTAATCAATGTGTTTTCTCTCAGACACCAACGGCTCTCAATTCTTCATTACCACTGTCCCCACGCCTCATTTGGATGGCAAGCACGTGGTCTTTGGCGAAGTCCTCAACGGCAAGTCCATCGTCCGCCAAATCGAAAACGTCCGTACCGAGGCTGGCGACCGCCCCTCCCGCGACGCCGTCATCGCCGACTGTGGCGAGCTCTCCGGTGATGAAGCCCTGAGCGCCGACGTCAAGCAGCCCGATGCTCTGGGCGATCCCCACGAAGACTTCCCCGAGGACTGCGCTACGCCCCCCGATGCGAAGACTACCCACAAGATTGCCTCAGACTGCAAAGACTTTGGCAACAAGGCGTTCAAGGCCGGCAACATCACTCTCGGTCTTGAGAAGTACGAAAAGGGCCTGCGGTACCTCAACGAGGAGCCTGACTTGGATGACTGGCCCGAAGGCAAGGCCCAGCTCGACGCCCTCCGCTTCTCCCTCAACAACAACTCTGCTCTCTTGCACATCAAACTAGAGGCCTGGTCAGAGGCCGTCCGCAGCGCCACGTCCGCTCTCGCCATTGCCGGCATCGCCCCCGCGGACCGAGCAAAGGCCTTTTACCGCCGTGGCTTTGCCAACGTCCGTCAAAAGGACGAGGAGGAGGCCCTCAAGGATCTCGAGGAGGCTCACAAGCTGGCACCCAACGACTCTGCCGTCAACGTCGAACTCAACGCCGTGCGAACCAAGGCCGCTGCCAAGGCGGCAAAGGAGAAGGCCGCGTACAAGAAGTTCTTTCAGTAAATGAATATTTCTAGTATCTAAAACGATTAAAACAAGCAAACATACAAGAAAGAACAGCAAAACGGGGGATATGGCGGACAAGTGGTTGAAAAAAAAACATCTTTATTAAGCATGGGAGGCGTAAAGGTTAGAGCAAGAAAACCAGCAGACTCTCTGCGATAAGTTTAACGTGGAAGAAGGAGGGAAGATACCACCAGCACACTTATTTACACTCATACAAATAAAAAAAAAGTTCAAATTGTGTTGCCTCGATTAGCTTTATATGGTATTACGTATCAAAAGTGAAAAAACAAACAAAAAAGAGTTGTCCGGCGAACAAAATGTCGTAGATACAAAAGAGAGAGAGAGAGAGAGAGCCTATTAAGAAAGCCAAATGAAAGAAGCAACCACAAGAGCACGACGATAAAAAGGAGAGATAAAAAGTCACGTAGAGAAGAATAGAAAAAGGAGGTAAGAAAGAAACAAAAGTTATCTAGAAAGTAATAAGAAAGAAAAAGGGGTAATTTGGATAATCGATCGTTTGCTTGTTCCAAACCCTCCTCCCCCCCCCCTTCGATGCCATACTGCCAGAAAGAAAAACCACAATTGGCCACAAAAAAGCCCATCAAAAACACAACTGGCCGCAAAAAAGCCCATCAAAAACACAACTGGCCGCAAAAAAGCCCATCTAACAGGAATGCTTTGCCGATTTTTTCGCATAAACATACATATTATGCTCCCAAAGACCCGATTACCATCTCAAGGGAATCCTCATTCAACATTTGCGAACTGGGGCGGAGAAAAAACACCAGAGGGAAAATTAGAAGAGAAAGAGGCAAATGAGAAGAGGGTAGGAATGAAACCCCCCCTCCGTTCACAAAAGGCACCCACCGTTTTGATATCAAAGTGAGACAAGACAAAAGCGGGAAACAATAAAAGAAAGGACTCGGGAGAACAACAGTAACGAGAGAGCTAGGTAGTAAAGCGGAGCTGGTATCTTTTTTCCCTTTATTTTTCCCCTTTTCCCTCATGTATATCTAATTTGCCTTTGTCACACCATAAGGACCATACACACGAGCCAAGCCCTTTTAGACAACGAGGGAAAAGAAAGGAAGAAAGAAAGGGATCAAACTGCGATAATGTATATATGAAAACGAGAGGACCTCCAGTGATGATGATGATAACTCCCCATAATCTATTCAGCCCATCCATCCAATACGGAAAAGATAGCTTTCAAAAAGATATAGAGAGGGAAAAATATATAAAATGAAAAGAGCGTAATGAAAGATGGGAGTGAAGCTTTCGACAACTTTCTCCATGCAAGAGCCATTATGTCCCAACACCATTTTGTGTATCCAACCGGAAGACGTCTAAAGAAAAGCCAGACAAGAGCTAGATGTAGATAGCCTGAGTGAAAACGGAAAGTAAGAAATAAAGAAGAAGAGAAAAAAGGAAAACAACAAAGATAATCAAAAGCTGGTGCAAAGGGATTCCCCTTGTGTGGATTCGTCGTTGGTTGATACTCTCCACAATCCAAGTCATGTATATGTTTGTGCGCGTGTATATATATATATCCAAAGAAGAGGAAGTGCGGGCTCATCTTGACCCTTTGGTTTCGGGACTCTCGGCTCTTGAGCCACCAATCTTCATGATGCCGCTTAAAAGACTCCTGCCAACTTTTCCATTCTTCTGCTTCACACTCCCGGTGGCTGAGCCGCTTGTGTTTCGGGGACTATTCCCCTTCTTTGAGTCCGCCTCGTCCCGTCCGCGCTTCCATTCTTTACTGCGCTGGTTTTGTTTCGAATCCCCGCCCCCATCGCTGCTAGAGCTACCGGGGGGCCGCTCGTAGTCGCTAGGCATGGAAGACGGACTTCCTACGTAGTATGGGTGATATGGCCCGGTAAAATTGACCTGTTCCAGGATTTCGGCAAGCTGATCGGCAGACATGAACGAAGGAACCTCTCTATTCCGGAAATCCACCACTTTGGCTAGGCAAGCGTCGGCACGCTTTTGCAAACCAAAGCACAGGTCGTTGAATATCAACAATTCTCCATCTACTTGGGCCTGCTTGACGTCAATCGGGCGTGAATCCACCCATAATTTGACAAGACTCGCAAAGCCCCGGGCCTGGTCGATCAAGTACGGTAGACTGGGGAATCCTTCGCGTGCTGTAGGCCCCAAGCGGTTCAGGATGGTGACAGGTGTGATGTAGCTGGGGGGTAGGGTGCGGCCGCCTCGATCGGCTGGGATGCCACAAACGTGGTCGATGAAGCCTCGGAAAGTCTGCCGTTGTTGAGTTAGGAAGCGGTTCATCGGTTCCATATATTCTTCTCGCTTTCCAAACGTTGAAAGGTTGGAAAGTTTCTGTAGAGCCTTGGCTATGAGCGTCAAGGTACGTTGTGCTTGTGGTCTAGGATGATCTCGAAGTAACCCAAACAGCTTGGGTGAGAGGATAGCAGGGCATATGAATCGCAAGAAAAGGAAACCCGAGATGGATGTGTAGCTAACGGTGCGGAGGAAGTCGCCATAGCGGTCGTCGGCTACGGCGCGGATGTACTTGAGAACGTGTCTCAACTCTGCCGGTATCCTTTCGGCCGAATCTGCGATGCACAACCAGATTTCCGTCGTGAGGTGGATAAGACGGCCCCAGTGTTGATCCAGGTCTCCTCCGGTGTGTGCTAGCTTGCTCGGATCAACCTCGCAATCCGGATTCAATTCATTAATCTCGTATATCTTGTCCTGTAATATTTCTTCCAGGTATTCTTTGCCCAAGCGTCGCATGTGGAACTCGAGAGACTGTGTTAGCAACGAGTTACCTCTGAAGAGTAGGTTGGCCTCTCCAGCCAGTGTCCTGTGGATGTCGCGGACCATCAGCTCTCGCTCGTTGGAGGATTCCATCGATTCACTCGATTTGAGTCTATTGCTGAACCGGTACTTCTTGATTGAGGTCTGGCTTCCTATTCCATCAATCTCATCCTCAACCAGAGCCATTAGCCACTCGCTTGCAGAACCAGAGGCCTGGAAGATGTTGAGAAACAGCTCCGATAGTGTCCGAAGCTGGCCGGGCAGAGATGCAGAGATGAGTGTGGTCAGGCCTGTAGGGAATCGGTGCAGAATCTCGGATAGTGGCTCGTATTCTTTCGACAGAAGGGCAACATGCTCGTCGTGAAACACCTTGATTAGCATCGACCCAATATTCTGTTGTTTTTCATCCAAGATGGGCTGCCACTGTTCCTGTCCCTGGCCTCTCTCCAAGTCGTTCAAGGGGATTCTTACGCTCCCGCAAATAATCTCTGGTGAGCTTGCCGACTTTGAGTACCCGTCAGGCCCGCAGTCCACTCGCTTTAGCACAATGGAGAGGTCTTGAATTATTGGCGGTAAATCGTTAAACTCGCAATCCTCTCTCCAAAAGGGATTCTTTGTGTCCATCTTGGTAGTCGTTCTGGCTCTGACTTCGCCATCCAAGATGACTTCTGCCAGATAGCTCCCGACTAAAGGATCCGGGCCAACTCTGCCGCACTTCTCAGGCGAAAACCATTCAACGCTTGGAGTGGCCTTGATCTTGGCCTCTATCACTCTTACTCTGATGATTTTCTCCATGCGGAAAACCTCTCCCGGTTGATCTTTCTCGATATCGGCAACATCCTGAATCTCATCCGTCTGAGGGTCGTCCAGGCAGAAGATGTCGGGAACGGCAAATGTCCGAAGCAGGGCGAACCAAACCTCGAAGTCGATGCGGCTGTCGACGGCAAGATAGACGGGTCGGAAAATGGAAACGTGAGTGGCCGTGGAGGCATAGATGGGGAAAATAGCAATGCAATATTCTTCCTCCAGGACGCTGCGGTCGAGGCCCTGGATGGCGCACCGGGAAAGCTGCGACAGTTCGATGCTAGACAAGACTGAGACGTCGTTCTCCATCAGGAGCCTAAACTCTCCATTATCCTGTAAAACGCATGAAATCCTTCTCCAAAACATGGAAGGGTGCATGAGATCCCTCGTTGACGATCGCTGGACGACGGCACGTGCTGACCTTGGAGGGCCCTTGTCCCAGAGCATGAACTTGCCGACCTTGATGATGTTTGTGGCTCTCGCCGCATCGCTCGACTTGGCCCGCCGCCTCATCTCCGGGCGAATGGGCCCAGAAGGGCTGTTGGGTTTTCCGTTGGGTACTTTGAGGTTGAGAGGCGCGAGCTGCTGCCAGCACAAGAGCGCCGCGAGCCACAGCTCCAGCTCCTCGGATATAATGGGCCTAAGCAGAAGCTCCAGGCCCAGCTGGTTAGGGACAATCTCTAGGCATTCCCTCTCGGCATCGGGGTAGCCTGTGACGTGAACTTTGCAGCCTCGCAGGTCGGAAACTAGAGGGATGTGGAAGGAAGCGCTCTGGCCGGTATGGCCCAGGCCGAACATGAGAGTGCCCTTCTCCTCGTCGATGTAGGCCATTCCGGTGTGCCATGTTCCCTGGTACTCACCCTGGTATTCTAGTTCGCCACGCATTCGCCCGCCCAGAGCCTTCATTAGCGATATTAGGCGGTTCGCATCGTCGGTTGGGATGGGGTACGGGAAGGAATCGACAGAGGGCTGGGGTGCGACCAATGGCGAAGTCGGTCGAGAAGGTTGACGCTTTAGAAGCCGTCGATTGTGGTGAGATGATTTGCTCTTGTCCTTGGAGGCGGAGGTTGGGGTTGAGATTTCCGGGACTCTGACAGTCGGTATCGTCGAGTAGCTCGGGTCGGAACTTGGCGTCAACGATTTTGGGTCGTCGATGGAGGGCTGCGACCCGGACGAGACGCTGCTCACTCGATGTCGAAACTCGGCTGCTGAAGACGGCCCTCGTGGCCCTAGCATAGAGGCGTCCATTGTGCGCGTCCTGGGCCGTATCGGGGGACCGTTTGAACTTCTCTGTTGGTGAGTCGCGGGGCTGGAGTCTGTGCCATCCGAAGAATCGCAAGCAGCATCGCTGGTGAAGACGACACCTTGGCGACGGCCAATGCTGCCCGGGATAGACCTAGGCGAGCCCTGCTGAGAACCAATGCCGCGGGATGGGTGGGCCATGGTTGAATCAGAAAGCGCAGCGCTCGCAGCACCACCTTGACCTGGAGGGAGGTCAGGTGTGATGGAACGACCAGGTCTCGGGCTGGCATTGACCCTAAATGAAGACCTGAGATTCGAAGCGCTGAGGCGCTCCAAGTTGATCCGGTGGAATTCGAGAGGGGTTTGGGGCCGCTGTCGCTGCTTCTGCATATGGCCCTGGTGGTAATGCCGACTCTGGATTAGGCTCTGATCCTGGGCCTGTCGTTGCTGCTGCCGCTGCAGCAGGGCCTGGTCCTCGCTATCGCTACCGCCCTCGTGCAGGCGGGTTGCATATCCATCCATGACTGGCGGTGACATGCTCATGCCATTGTTCAACACCATGCGGACTCCAGTGCCACATCGAACGTCGCCGCTGCTACTATTGCCACTACTCGTCGTACCTGTAGCACTTGTCGGGCTGTTCTTGTCCTTGTCCTTGTTGGCACTGACAACGTCGTGTTGGACGCTGCTGTTACGATCGTTGCTTAGTCTTCGGAGCGCTGGGTCTGGCGATGGGCGACGACTGCTTGTTGAAACGTCCGCTGCGCCGGTATCAGTACTATCATTTGTCACTCTCAGGTACATGTATCGTGCCGTTCACGCTCCAATACCGACGATGCTGCCGCTGCCGTGGTCGTAGCGGGGTTCTCGACTGTTCGCGGCGCTACGTTGCGGACTAGGGGACCGTAGATGGGGGTTGCAACAGGGCCGGAGTGGAGGCACAATGGGGATGCGGCAGGGTAGCAATGGGTGCTAGTAGGTATTGTGCTGTGGACGGAACACCGAGGATGCCAGTTAGACCTGATTCGGCGGAGCGGGAGGAAGACGCTGAGTGAATTTACCTGATGCCAGAGGGGAGGGATCTGGATCTTAGGTCTGGACAGTACAGTACGATAGGTACTCGCAGTTCCCTTCCCCACGATGACTTGGGGAGAGAGGAGAGAAGAGGAAGAAGGAGGGAGAGTGCGTTCTGTGGTGTTCTGTACTCTGTAGTGTGTGTGTGTGAAAGTGTGTGTGCCAGCTATCTGCGGGATTGCCCACGGTTGGTTATCCCTATCCCCTTGCCAAACACGCAGACACCACACAGAGAGAGTTTGCGTGCTGCAAGCTCGCGTGGTAAGCCGTCGACTTGTCCCTGGCAGCACCGGCAGTAGTCTCTCCTTGGCTGCGCAGCGCCTCGCCTCAGTCGACTTGCTGTCTCTTTGGCGTGCTTACAAGTACGAGTCACTCACTGTATGGCTGCCGGACGCACCCTGGGAATAGAGTTCCGGCCAAAAGTCGCCGGAGGCTTCTGAGAAGGGCCTTGACGTCGTGTGAGGATGCTAGTGGCCCGTCCGTCTCAGCGACTGTGCTCGCATACCCACAGCGGACGCAGGCGCAAACCAAAGTCCTCAAGCGGGGACCCCTTGGGGCATCCAAGCATTCGTGGTGCTGCGGTGTCGATCCAACGGAGTCCAACGGAGCCCCTGCCAGAGAGGTTACGGGGATACGGGACCAGAGCGGTGGGATGGGCAGTTGGGCGGTGGACAAGCACAAGCAAGTGAAGCCTAGCTCTAGGAGGATTTTGTTCGTTCGGCCGGACAAATGGACTGGCGAGATGGGCCCGAATTGGCCGCCGTGCTTCTGTACAAGTATCCGCTTGCTGTGGCCTTGGCGAGCACGATGCTGGATCGCAAACTGTACTTTTTGTGCGGTGCTAGGCTTGATGCAGTCGGTGTCGTATGTAGGCCTACGAAGTAAGAAAAGAACGAGGACCTTTTGGTGTTTGTGCAGCAGCAACGCCGCAATTTGATGCCTCGTACTGGACTACTGGACTGTAGCAGACGTGCCCAGGACTTGATCTCGTGTCGACCAGCAGCCTGGCTCGCTCGGCCAATGTCAGCTTTCGGGAATTTCTCTCTGCCTTTTTGCAGCAATTCTGGCTTTTTTCAAAAATTGGAGGGCTGGCTGCCTTGGAGACCTTGTTCGTTTTCTCCCCCCTCAAAAGCCGCTACCGGGCCTCTTGACACTTCCGGCAGGTGAAGCCAGAAGCTAACGACAGGTGAGAGGAACCGCCCAAAAAGGATCTGGAGCCCAAGAAAAATCCAATTGAAACACGAGATGGCAAAGAGACGAGAGAGGCGAGGTGTGTGTCAAGTGTGAAGTGTGAAGCTGAAGAAGACTTTCAGTTGCGTGCAGAGAAATGGAACAACAAGTGCGATGAGAATCTTCTGATGGGAGACGCGGAAGCGGAAGGGGCTGTCAGCAGTACTTGAGCACCAACGATGCTCAGTTGCAGCCTTCCCGTCCCCTGGAAGACGGCTCATGCTCAGCCCGAGGCTGTCAGTCGATACACGCGATGTTCCTTGGATCTTACATATTACACATCACCTCGTACGAATATTACTAGAGTACTAACCGTACTCCGAACGGCTGCTCCTATTACTACTACAGTACGAAACTCCGTGCTATATCCAACAACTACCAGGCCGCAAGCTACCGGCAGGCAGGCAGGCAACAGACAACAGACAACAGGCAGCATACCACCCAGTCAGGGTATCACCGGGCATAGAGGCTCTTTGCTGTGCGCAATGGGCTTTGATACTTTGTACAAGCAGGCCGTCTGTCATCAACGGGATGAGGTCTCACTAGCAAAGCTATCTATCTCCAGCCGTACCGACCCGTGTTCGCTCCGCCTAAATTAGAGAGCGATGGTTTCCCTCGAAATCAAATCAATCTTGGGCTGCTAGCTGGGGGCCGGACGCCACTGCTCTCTCGTCTGCCTGTCCATGTCATATTCCTCGCCAGGGCCGGAGAGCCTAGCGGCTGATGATGATACAGGACGTGTGAGCTTGTGACAGTGAGTGTGCCCGTCTTGTATTAACGGAGCTTCGTGCGACCAGAGTCTTACCTGCGGCTAGTCTAGTGATGCGTTATACAGATGACGCCCTCTTGGATGGACATGGACCCGTCCTGCACCGAAGCATTGGAAACCCGGACGAGGCCGAACAGTGGCAATGGCAGCATTACACGGAACACGGTCAATCAATCGACTTGACAAGCGGCCAGCATCGAGGCCATAATAGCATAGCATCAAACTGCCGTAAGCCCATCAGCACCATGTCTGGCTCGCTGGCTAGTGGCGTCACGGTGGAGCTAAGAGCACGACATGGATCAGAACAGCATCAACTCGACAGATGCTCTAGCACCTGTCAGCGTTCAAGGCAACGTCATGCTAATTATAAATCAGATGGGCTGGTCACCGTCTCTTGGGAAAGACGATGGAAGAATTGGTGGCTACAGTGCAGAGCTGGCAGAGATGGAGCTGGTACCAATGGTGATGCAGTGGTGCCTACCGAATCTAGAGGCTGAAATACAAGCACCTCACATGTATCAGACCAATACGGAGTACCTACTCGTATGCTTCTCTGGTGGATGACGCTACAAGATCAGAGGGACGGGAAATCCTCAACATGGTCAAAAGCGGTGTGCCGGGCTCAGTTCTCGAACCTTGCTTGAGTCTTGCGTACGCAACTCCATATGTTGGGGCTCGTCGGTGAGCCCCCGTGAGCGAACCGTCGACTTGGATCTTAGGACGGGGAGTGTCCCAGGGATCATCATTCCTATGCTAATCCCCGTCATGGATTCTCCGAGCCTCGTCCTTAGGTACGATACAGGCATTGCCAGGACGGTAATAGTGCTCCGGACTAGTCTTGCTACTATTCCCAAGCAGCGTTTCTGACCACCTATGCGAGGATAGAATAGACGGGACCAGGTACAGCCGGCACTCACTCGCAGTTCGACCAGAAGCCACCCCCACAGATACCAGCCCAGCCAGGATTAAACCGTTTTTTCTTCTTTCTTTTTCTTTTCTTAAGAGGGGCGTGCTCCGTGGCCCAGGCTGTTTACGGCGTGGCTCCGCTCGAGGCTGGAGGGCCTGTCCCTGGTAGCGTCTTTGGATCGGTCAGATGGTCATTCTGGATGGGTTGATTATTTTTCTCTCAATTGATATTTATGCCACGGTTGACGCGATAGACGACTGAGAAAAAGGAGTGGGCGACAATGGGAGAGACGAAACAGGATTTGGTTGCGAATCAAGGGTCTATCACACGGGGCCTACAGTAGCCAGTCCAACTACTCGTATCATCTGGGGACACTTGTGATGAAATAACTTGAAGCGCAAAAATCCGGACTCGTGGCGCCCAGTAGCACCGCGTTGAGTCCCTCGTAGGACAATAAGTGCTAGTAATTCCCGCTGCGAGACATGCATGCGAGCTACTGTGGCACCCCGTCTCGCCTGCTTGGAAACGGCGTAACCGGCCATGAGATGAGGACAAGAAGATGTCAATGCCGCGAGAATTTCATCTTGTCGTCTCCAGGCTGGTTGGCAAGCAAATGCCACACTCAGCACACCTCCTTTGTCGTACTTTGGACGGAGTGTGTCCGAAGGGGGCCAATGGGGGCCAATCACACGGGCGTTCCTGGCAGTAGAATGGAAGCGTAGCATTGGGATGCAGGGTCGTTTGATTAGCTTCTCACTCAGCAATGGAAAGTTTTCTTCTTCTTTTCTTCTGTCTTTTTATGGCATTCCTCTTTGCAAGGGAAAAATCGAGACATTTAGGCCACGTTTGTCTTTAATTTGGTCTCACACGTTACACGATGCGCAATTTCCAGCCCAAGACACGATGAATTCACAGTACTACGATCAGGAGGTAGTAAACACTTCATTCCAAACGAAACATATAGTCCCTGATACTACTACAAGTAGATGCTGTAGCAGACTGTAATGAATAATACTCGTACCAGGTAATAGGTAATTAGAGTGGCTGCCGTCTACCCGTAAGGATTTGCCGTCCGATTCATCGTACTGTAGCACCTTTGGTTCCCGCCCATCTGAAACTGTTCCGACACATCCAACATAAGCTGACCCGCGAAAAAGACGAGATGGAAAAAAACTCTCACACATTTGGCTCAAGGAATCTCCACAATGTGAAACAAGATGGCCTCTAGCACGCGACACGAAAAAATCTATAATCTCATCTAATTTTTCAATTTTTTAAGAACACTTCGCCATTGTGGCGAGAAAAATCAAGGATGCGTTACGCCGCCTTACGGATATACAGACATATGACATGCCTTGCATAGGTCGTAGTAAACAAGTTCAGAAAGAGAAAAAAGCACTCACCTACTCATTCACCTACCTACATTAAGAGTAACGAGATAAATGCCTTGCCTTGATCAAACAAACAAGTAAACAACAACACACCAGCGTCAGAGTGTGCACAATGGGCTGATGTTCCCCCCGAAATGCACCTAACTGACTCTTCTGCAGCCTGAAAAAAAAATGATGAATTTACTTTTTTCTCTCCTCATTCAAAAAACTGGGTTGGTTTTTCCCAAGGGACCCAGTCCAATGGATCTCGTCCTGTGGAACGGCCGGCATCTTAGCGATTTTCGTCCTAGGGGGCCCCAACTCCAAATGACTCGACGTGCATGCATATGATAGACGTCCCATCGCATGGGTGGCACTGACATGTATACTAGCGGTCCGGAATTCTTTCTGTAGTGGTATAGAGAATTCTCCGTCATGTACTCCGTACTGACATGCAGATTGGTTGAAACAAAACAAGTTGCTAAGGTAGACAACGCAGACATTGTCCACTGCTCAGGGTAAGAGTCATGATTGGCAGAGAGACACAATGTACTGACAAATATCAAATTCTTCTTCTTTCCCTCTTTTCATCGAATGCATAAGCACAAATCACTATAGCAATCAGCCAGGAGTAAATCAGATATCCTTGGTTTCACTTCTCTTCATTCTCAGTATAATCATTCAAGTAATCGACATATAAAACAAGCTGCATCCCACTCCTTCGCACCGAGCTCGCCTGCAAAGAGATATAAAAAAATGTTCAAAAGTCATCCCATAGCGCAGTCAATAATCATCCCGTCTTTTCACGTTGTGTAGATAAAAAGGAGCAACTTCCTGTTCTCCAATAAGCAAAAAAAGAAAGAAATAGAAAGAAAAAAAGCCAAACCAAAGAAGAGAATATAGAGAAAAAAAGCCACAAGGGCCACCCCGCAGCTCAGCGCCGGATTTAAACACGTCTCTTCCAACTCCTAGCAACCCTCGATTGTCCAAATTTGGCATTGCATGCTTGTAGCTAGCAATGGGGAATAAAATAACATAGCCGAAGAAAAAAAGAAGCCCGCTCGTACAAATTGACGAGGAGAATTAAAGATGGTAGGAATTGAACTCGTAAATAAAGGTTTGTGTTGGCAGGTTATGTTGGTAGGTTATGACTGGAAACGTCCGTAGCATGTCACTAAAGGTTTTCCCTCTCCTCCTCCCTTTACTGTGAAGTTGGTGCCTCAATGGGGCTCTGAGGATGGCTGCGCACGCTGTTGTTGAAATCTCGGCTTCCTGAGCGTTTCAGTGCTTGGCTCATTGTCTCAATGTTGAGCTCTCCTGGGGTCGCGAGAGTATAGTGCCCGCTGGATGGGCTGCCTATCGGTTTCCTTGACGGGCTCATATCTAAACCCCTTATGCTGCCGGGATTGCTTGTTGGCGGGCTAGTTCCGGGGCCCTGGCTAGAGACTGGCGAACGGATGGGTGATGGCGACCGGTTCATGGCCGATGCGGAAAGTGATGTGAGACCGACGATATGCATGTTATCTCGAGATGACATAGAAGGCAGGTGGTGGCCGCTGTGCTCTGCCTGAACGACATCTGCAAACGAGATGAACGAGAGGCGACGCACGTCAGCAGAGTCAAGGGAGCCGTAGTTGGAAGCACTGTCCGCTGGGAAACCAATGCGGTCGGCAAATGAGGCGAGCTCGGTGGCCCAGTCGGTCGAGACTTGATCGTACGGGGTGTGAATGGCGCTTGTGCCAGGGACGACCGCCGAAGCAGGTTGATGTGAAGAGTGTGTGACAATCTCAACGCTATCGGGATCCAAGCTGTTGTTGGTGATTGCCTCTGACGCATCATCTAGAACGGGAGGGATGTGGTTCTCCGTCTGGATGTGGCTTGGGATGGCTGGAGACGACGATTTCAAGATGGAGTAGTCTTGCACATCACGTTCGAATATTTGGGAAGTCGCAGGTGATGATATTCTCGGAGAGCCGGAAAATGCACGAGTTGGAGAAACAGGGGCAAATGGATGCTCGCCATGAGTGAGCTGGATTGGTGACGTGGTTGAACGAGCGGTAGAGCGGGCGGTGGGTGTTTTCGACGGCTCCTTGGCGACGCTCGAGCTCTCGGTTCCAGGGCCAGCCTTGGGAGACGCCTCCATCTTCTTCTTGCCAAAGCCGAAAAGGCTTCGCTTCTTGCTCTTGCTCTCCTTCTTGATCTGGTCCACCAGACGGTCGGATGACGTGCCATCAATCGCCCGTGGCGTTGAATCGCCACCAACGCTCCTCTCGTCGCCCATTGTGCTCCGTCGGTCGCCGGCAACAGCGGCGGGATTGATTTGAGCTGGTTCAGCGAGACTCATTGTGGGAAATGGTGGCAGTCGACGGGGTGCCGGTGAGCAAAGACACACGCGTCTGCTGATTTACGGAATGGTCGTCGTAACAACGGAGACGGGCTCGCTCGGGTTTAGTACAATGTATGTACAAAAAAAAGAGGGCTGTCGTCAAGGAATGGAAGACGCAGACTAGATGGACCGTGTTGCGCGATCGACAGGAGGGACGATGATCGGTGGAACAAGGAAAGGACAGGCGGGCGATGAAGGAGACGTTGGAGACGAAGATGAGATGAGGGCGATGATGGTATGGGAGAGAGCGAAAAGAAGAGGATTGACGAGTGTTTTATCGGCACGCACGACGGTTGGGCGATTCAAGGGCCGCCATTCGCCGCTGCCCTGCGAAGGGGAAGAAGAACAGACGGGGGTGGCGACCAATATTGGTGAAGCAAATGCTGCTTCGCACGTCGTACCTGCTGGGGGGGCCGCGGTCGTTCCTCAGATGACACGAACGGACCCGCTGAGTGCGCAACAGGACAGCTTTTGGTGTGACAGGCGCCAAACCACCAGCCAGGCCTTTGTGTTGGCGGTGCCTGTTTCTGTTCTGCTGGCTCTCTTGGTCTTGTTTGGGGGCCAGACTCGCACAGGCAGCGTGACGCAAAAAGCAGAGGCTTGGCCTGGGCTTAGAACTGCAGCGATCCCGCTAGATTGGGATTGGGAACAAGAAGTCGGCGGGCGGGTTGGTGGATCACCGCGAAGATGAAAGAGAGAGAGAGAGAGAGAGAGAGAGAGCTAGGGTCTGTCTGGTCTCTCTGTCTGGTGGATAACAGCTGCTGCTGCTACAATACGTGTACAGTATAGAGTTTATCTGGAGGAAGCAAAAGGGCGATTCACTTTTTCGATGGAATAAACTCTCTCAAATGCGAGCTTTTCCCCTGCGAGCAAATAGCATCAAATAAAGTAAAATAGCTCCCCCAAGGGCACAAGATGAGATGACGGCGAAACCCCAAGAGTCGCAGCCGATGGGCGAAGGATTGTGACGACTTGTGATGAGGGGAGAATTCCAGACACCCAGGGAAGCGGAAGCGACCTTTCAAGACATGCCGGCCTGGGCCGTCGCCAGCTGTGACGTACATACTCCCCCCGGTACCGAGTACCTCAGTGATCGACCCATCCCCGGCGCCGCGCCCACCAAGCTGCCAAGGTTGCGGTGAGTACCCGGTACCGCACCCTCTGCGGCACAGGAGCCCTTTTTGGTGCGTCCAACTTGCTCAAGTTGCTTGTTCCAAGTCGCCCAGCTGCTGTCCCGCTTGTACCTCTCGTGTACCTGCGCTGGGCCGGTACCTGAAAAGCCCCAGAAGAGTGCCACGGAGTACCACCACAAGAAACATTGGATCAATATGATGCCGCCGGCAATGCACAATGACACCAGTTCGGTTGATGCGAAGGGCTCCCGCACCCGCCGATTTCTTGCAATCACAGGCCATTGGCCTTTCTTTTCGCGCATTGACCCGCGCGCTCACTTATCCAGGTTTATATTAAGTCGGGCTCAGACGTGGCAGCAGGGAAATGGACCAGTTGCTGAATGCAGACCACCTTTGCACATCTTGTGCCATTTTCGGCCTCACTTTGGCTCGCTAGGCTCCCACGAGTGTTACCATGTGATTCACTCTTGATTCTTTGGACTTGTCTTTCATTTCATCATCTCGTTTTCTTTCAACCCCCATCTTTTGGGGGTTCCCATATCGCCCGTTCTGGTGCTACCTCAATCTCTATCTAGGGAACTGGCGTCTTGACGAGATGCACGGTGGTATTGAGACTTTTTGTCTACCACGACTTACACCAAGCTCATGGTTCAGCCTCATCGGCCCCCTCTTTTGCGTCCCGTGTGAATGAGGGATACGCTTTTAAGTATTCTTCTGCCTGGTATTGAATACCTCGTCTAATTGATTGCACCTCTCTTGGGGCTAGCCAATGTTTAAGGTGCTTCTCGAAACGAGAATATCGATCCTTGCGACTCACATGGTCTCTCCAACGACGACAATCCAAGCATGTCATCCAGAGACATCCATCATCACGGCACACACATCCACTCGAAAAAGAACAAATTCGAAAAAGCAAAAAATAGACCTCGGACTCCATCTGCTCCAGCCGGCCGGATACGCATTGCAACCCATTATGCGCATTGCAAACTGAGCTTGTTTTTCTTTTCCCTCTTTTTTTCGGTCCTCGTGATGTCTGCCCCTCAACTGAACCAACGTGCCAGCCCGAAGCCACCAGCTTTAGCACCAAGGCAAAGTTCCCGCGTAATTGGTTGCACACTAAAAGAAACTACGCCGCAACGGTGATCGGGTCGATAGCTAGCATCATCTCAAGGGAGTTTGTAAGTGAGCAAGGCGAGACAAGGGCGCTGCTACGAACGAAACCCTGGCCAGCATTGCGCATCATGCGTCGCCTGCTTGGGTCGTACGTGTAACGAGTACCAGCGACTACGGGTTTTCAAAGGTCGCCGATGGTGATCACATATCAGAGACAATTTAGCTCCTATCGTGATTCAATTGCTTCCCTGCCATTCGCGCGCTGCACATCCTCTGTCGAACGACGCTAGAGTGGTCAAGATTGATTTGACTCTGAGTGATTTCTTTTCGCTTCCGTTGCATGTCGGGAGACGGGATCCATACAAAGCCGCCTCTGAGCAGTCATCTCGACCAGCTGCGGCCGACGGCCTCCAAAAGCAGAACAGAAAAAGAGAAGGGGAAAAAGAAAAAAGTACCTTGCTGAGATGATGCCACTAGCATCCGCTGAGGCTGCGACGTCACATGGCACTATGCAAGGTCCCCGACAGCTAGTTTTGGCTGGTCCGGTCCGTGGTGAGTAAGAATGAGCATCGTGGAGCGTGCTGACTGGAGCACCCATAGACTATCGATATCCCGGCCGTTTTCCAAACAAGGGAGCTCTTTTGCTGGGTTGTTGCACATGTGCCTGACATCCTCATCCGTCAGAACGCTTCGAAACGATAGCACATGTCTGTAGTCTAGATTCGTCGAGATTGTTCAGATGATATGCTTAGAGCCCTGTCTATTAAAGCCCGTCCGTGATCTTCGAGGTAGTCTTAGTAAGCCAACTGCAGATCAATGAAGCTCACGTTTCTAAAAAATTGACGGGTATGATCCCAACAAGCATGGCCTTACAACGGTAGTTTCAAATGAAAATATCTAAATTTTAGTAGTAATTATCTGAATATTATCGCAAAAACCATAGAATCCAAACCAAACTCTCAGCCAAATCTTTTGATAATTGTTCCTCAAAATGAGTATCAATGCCCCACGTGACACGCAACTTAATTCGAGCGCCTTAGCTAAGCATTGCTTACGTAACCATACATCGTCCGTTGCAAAAACCTTCACTTAGATATCCAAAACCGCAGAGCACGACCAAGCAATCAGTCGATATTTGATACCACGGGGCAGCTACGCAGCCACCAATCCCTGCCGCCGTCTGGTCAATCCAATCCCCCCCAGAGATTGTCTTCAATCTCAAAGTCCCAAAAGTCTCTGTACTTCGCTAGCCAAATTCGAAGCGCCATTGGTGGTCCCCTCATCATCCCACCTTTCAAAGAACCACAACACCATGGATCTCCGATCTCTCCTCCGGCCAGCTTCCCAGCTGCTCACTCCCCTCCGCTGCCTCTCCGCCCCCAGAGTAGCCGCCGTTTCTCTCCCGCTCACCTCCTCCCGCGGCCACAAAACCACCGCCCGCACCAAGCGAGCCCTCAAGATTTCTCCCCACGACTCCTTCTTACCCTCCCGCACCACCGAATTCCCCGCCGCCGACTCCATCATCTACAACCCTCCCGCGTCAGAGGCCTCGCCTTCGCACACGCCCTTCATCTTCCTCCCGCGCAACGACCCGCGCCGCCTCGCCATCACGCGCCTGCGCAGCACCGCCAACGTCGATCCCACAGCGTACAACTCACAAGCAAACGGCGAACTGCCGCCCGAAATGCGCTACAAGCGCCGCCAGCCTAAATACAACCTGACAAAGGAGCACATCGAGGAGATGCGCCGCCTGCGCAACGAAGATCCCCTGACGTGGAGCGTGCAGAAGCTCGCCCGCAAGTTTGAGTGCTCGACCGTCTTTGTGCAGATGGCTGCGCCGGCGCCGCCGGAGCACTTGCAGTGGCTGAAGGGCAAGCTCGAGAGGAAGATGGAAAGGTGGGGGCCGAAGAAGACGGCGGCGAGGGAGGATAGGAAGAGGAGAGCTGAGATGCTGTACCGGGGCGAGTTATAAATGGGCTGGATGACTGTATAAAAATTTACCAATGGAGATACTACACAACTTTCGGGTTGCATGGGATGCTGAAAAGATGTCATGTTGAGACAAGCATGGGTATAAAGAGGAATTGGGCATTGAGAAAAAAAATGGACTCAGCGTAGTGTACGATATACAAAACTTGAGATAAAGACTTCATGACCAAGATATACATTCATGATGCGGGCAAGTTCAGTTGAGTGAGTGAGAGATACTTTCTCTATTGTGACGCCGCCATTAGTGTTGGGCAGAGTGCTCAACCGAAAAGCAATTGCTATATAAATCATCCCAGATAAAACGCCTTTATACGATTGATGTAAGGCAAAAAAGTAAAAGACAATCATTATCACCATAAAAAGAATGAACCATATCCAACCGTCTAGTACCTTTGATCCTTTGTTGTACTTTATTGTACCCTTGTGCCTTTAGCTTTTTGCACATTGCCTCTTGTCTTTGTCTCCAGGAATGACTCGCCAACACCAGCCGCACCAGCTTCGTGCAGCGCCATTCACTTCGCGGGCCAGAATCTTATTGCTGCTGTTCTTTTCGTCTTCCCATTCGGGCACGCAAGCCCCCACCCGCACCATGCGGACGAGCTTGCGCTTGACGATGCCGCCAATGCCCTCAATTTCGTGTCTCTCGTAACCCGGTCCCAGCTGCGGCGAGGGCGTCCGCTGATGGCGCATCTCCTCAATGATGGATTCGACGGTGCCGTTGGTTGGAAACGGGAACCCGGAACCGCCGCCAGGGGGGGTGCCGGTGTGTTGTGGGCCCGGGCTCGGGGTGCCGGAGGAGGACCCGGTCGACCACGGAGCTAGGGTGCTACCCCGGGCATCCTCGGCATCGCAGTCGATTTCCTGCTCCTTTTCGCGAGCGGCGAGACAGGCTTCTTCACGGCCGCAGATTACACCGCGATCGCCGTCTCCAATGCCAGTAAAGCCCCCGTACTTGGTGCGCCAGCGCCAGATACTATTTTGACAGTCGCGTTAGATTCAAATTGGAGTCACCTTGGACAAAGCCAAGAAGATGTAGTCGAGACAAAAACATACCCTTTATAGTCGTGGTCTGCATTGCGGATGCTATGGCCGCAAGGCTGACACAGCCAGACGCCCTCGGTGTCGCACTGACAGACTGCACGTTGTACAGCCTCAGAGGTGAGAGGCAAAGATATATCCAGCGCTGGCGATGCAAGCGCCGCAATGGGGGCTTTTGCGCAAGTGACACACAGACGACGGTGTCGCTCGCGCAGAGCCGTCGAAAGAGGAGGCTTAATAGCACAATTCTAACGTTCAATGTTAGCAGCTGCTTAGACGGAAGACGATCTTTGTCGTATGCGTCATCGACGACAAAGATTGACAAGGGACGGCAACTCACCCTGCAAATGATGTCGGCGCATCTTCTACACTCAGTCACCAGGTCGCGAGCGCAGCTGCCCGCTTTCCCATTGTAGTTGCGACTGTCCTCTATGCCATAATTCCAGTCACTCGCTCTCGCGCGGTATCGCAGAGTCTGCTCTGGGTCGACCGGCACAGCCTCCTTGGAGCAGCGCAGCGTCGCGCCCATGAGGCTCGCTCGGTATTGGATCAAGCCATCGTGAATAACACGGCACGAGCGGGCCAATGCGTCGAGAGTGTTGAGGTCGATGTGGGACACAATGCCAAAGACGATGCTGAATTGTAACAAAGTCCAATGTTAGTCTTTTTCTTTGCAGAGCGTGTAAGAAAGGGATGAATTGCATACGGATAGCACTGGAATGCCTCTCCCATGGCACTGTGAGCCATCAACTCCTTTCCCTCGCCGGCCTCAGAAGCGTTTTCTTGCTGCAGCTTCTCCGTCATGGTGCTCTTCCTGCTGGGAAAGCGGCGTGCGGGAGGAATCCCACCGCCAACCACCATGACGGCGGCCCCGTTGTCACCCAACGCAAGAGGCCTGCCGGCGTCGTGCCAGGCGGCCATTGGCTGCGCCTGGCTGTCCTCCTCGTCCAGATCGACAAAGCGAGCCATGCTGTAGGAGCAACAGCACAAATCGCGACAATCCGGCGGTCTCCGAGCTCGGGAAGCCGAGAGAAACCCTCTTTGAATGACTCTCCAACAGAAGAAACTAAAGGGAAAATGGGCGGGATTGGCGAGACAGGGGGGGTGTATGTTCAAAGAAGAGCAACAGGAGTAAACGCACGGACACAACGAAGAAGAAGAAGAAAAACAAAAAGCAGAGGCGCAATTATGAGGAGATTAACATAAGACGACAGCAATTGTCGACGAAGCCATCGTAAGGGAGCCCATCGAAAAGAAGAAGAGGCGATTGCTGGGATTGCGAGTCCGACAGAGTGTCAGGTGGGCATGTAAGAAGAAATAAAGGCACTGAGGCGCCCGAGTACTTGTACCTGGGAGGGATTGGAACTGGAACGGTAAAGGGCGGTCGGCCGGTTCTTGTGGTTCCGCCATCCGGGAGGTGTGCAAAGGTGAGGTCGGGTGAGGTTTAGGGGATTGGGGGGGATGGGGGGCACAAGCTCAGCCGCTAAAAGGCCCTGTTAGCCCGCCCTGGCTCTCTCCCTAGCTGCCCTACTAATGCCGCCTCAGAGGGGCGTTGGGGCACTGCGCTGCTCGGAACCCGCTCCCCGCATTCTCCATCGCCAGCCCGGCTGCTTGTGTTGTTTTTTAGCAGCGATTCATCATCACCGTTGCATCATAACGTGATCAGGGCCGAGTTTTCTTTATTCATTGTTACTACTAAGATGACGACGAGGATTGAATTGGTACCTCGTTATGTATGGGCATGTATCTGTACTTACATCTCGTATCGAATACCCAGCAGAACTTGTGCCTGATGTAATACACGGATATTATTAGGCATTAGGACGAGCAAGTATCATCAACAGTACAGTAAGACGGTGCTACTGTATGTTGACCCCAAGCAAAGCTCAACTTATGCCCCCAATAAGCATGGATCGATCACATCACGCCCCCCTTTTCGCTCTTCTTCCAGACGCCTAGAATCCTTCTGCATCCAGTACCTCGTAATCCTCCGTGCCCCGTCCCTGTCCCTGTCCCTCTGCAGAGCCTGAGACAGACACATGGACATGCCTCATGCACTCATGCAGCCCCTCGCTGGCATGCAGATGCAATCGCCTCCCCATTGGGCGCGATCGATCACCAGGCACACGCTCATCAACTTCTCCAACCACTCGCAACCGCCCCCTGCCTCACCGACAATATGGCGAAATGCCACTTTCTCTCGTTTAATTGCCCTTGCTTCACTTGTCCACGTCGCTTCCCTGGTGTCTTGACAGCGTCTAGTTGCTTCACGTGGTCTCGATCTCTGCAGCGAACAGGCTGCGGTTGTGCTGTTACCCCTCAATGGCATGATGCCGGTAACTATGCAATGCAGGATGACAATGCCTCGTTTCAATGCTCTCTCATTAATACTTGTAAAAGCTATCATCATCAGCTAATAGGTACTGGGGTACAGACGCATTCCTACTCTACAGTATGTATGTTCGTGCCAGATCAAAATGTGGATAATCAGCTGGTACAAAGTGCCCACTACCTTCAAACTGCGCGCTACTGCAGACCAGTGGCACCCTGCCTGAAAATTCAAGGGGTAAAAACACAACTGAACGGATAGGGACGGGTATGGGAGAAAAAATGGAAAAAGGGAAGAGAAAAAATCTGCTGTGCCCATGACCTCACCTCGCTAACCCTCATTGCAACGCCAACACAGCAAATACACCGCCCACAACCGGCCGGGCGGTAAACTGGTTTCCGGGATATCCTCCCGTGTTCGTGTCATACAGATCGGTAAAAGCCCGCCACGTCGGCGTCTCGTTGATCCACTTGGCAATCAAGGAGATGAACATGGCCTTTGTCTTGGGTCCAGCCACTGCTGCTGCAAACATCTCCCAGTCAGTCTTGGTTAGCGTGCCGCGTGTGTCGAGAATGACGCCGTATTTGTTGGCCTTTGTCTGGTAAAAGTCGCTCTGCATGTCGTAGACGGACTGGGGAATGAACTTGAGCCCAAGAGCCTTGTCGGGGTACAGGTTGTACAGCAGGCCTTGTACATTGCAATGGTTCGTCAGCAATGGTTCGCAGCCAGGTCAAGGGTTCAATTGGGGGACTGTAAAAAACTCACCGTACGTTGAAGCCGAATCATACTGGAGCACGCTGTGATTAGGAACAGATGCACGGTTGACGCCATGGCGAGACCAGAAGCCTAAATAATCCTTGGCAATGCTCGAGTAGTTTGAGGACAAGAAATCATGACCGGTCAGGCTAGCAATGCGAGACATGGCTTCCAAGGCAATTATGCCTTTGATGGCAAGGTTGGTTTGGTTCCTGTTGAGTTTAATGTCAGCACGCAGCCAATCGGCGATAACAATGGAGGAAACACTCACGCAAGATGGCCGGCAAAATCATCGGTTGACAGCTGATTTGCTGGGATCTTGGCATCTTCAATGAGATACTCTGCCCATTGCGCCATTAGAACCCAGTGTTGTCTGAGATAGTTGATATCTCCAGTTTTCTGGGCGTAGGACAGCATCATGATAATCATGTTGCCACATTCTTCCAAGGGCATTGCTTCGTCATTTCCCTGAGGATATCCCAAAGCCTGTGGAAACCTGCCCAGGTCGTGGATCGCATATTTGTTTGGGTAGTGGCCACTTTCTTGATTCTCGAGGAGGGGCGCGAGAGTATATTTGATGAGATTGGGATCGAGGTACAACATGATGGGCCAGGTAGGGAAAATGACGTCCACCGTCTGGATGTCACTGTTGGAGCTGATTTCCTTTAGAAAGACTCTGACATTGTCTGGAGTGCCCGTATATTGGAGGGCGCCAAAGGCTTGCCGGACCGCGAGGCTTGTAATCGTAAGGTAATCTTGGCCGCCAGCCGCGATAGAATCCCGTGCAATGCGGTTGTCCAAGTTGATAGCATACTGGCTGGCGTAGGTATAGTCCTTGTAAAAGAACGGCGCAAGGTCTTCTTCATCAAAGTAATTCGTCCAGAGTGAAGGAACCTGTTCAGGAGAGCTGCCTTGCCCTTGGAACAAGATGGCATCATCTTGGGCAATGCCAATGGTGAAAAGAGTTGATGCAGAGCCACTTTTTCCAACTGCACCTAGATCGCGCGCAAAGGCAAAGACGGGCCTATAACATTGATATGAGTAATCTAACGGCCATTTTGTCAGAGCAATTTATCTTACCATCGGTCATTGACTGCGCGATAATCCGTGTCGATATGGCCGGTAAGCGTGCCGTTGGACAAGAATTGGCCGCGGACGACTGTATCTTGACCAATCTGATAAGTCACACCTCTCTGAAAATCGAAGTCAGCGTTTCATTCATGAGACATGTCGCATTAGGCTTACAATGTCGCCAGTGGACCAATACCAGTTGCCCCACGATGCTTGGTCATTGGCCTCTTTGAACGCCTCTTGGTTTTGGCGATAAAATTTATGAGAACGTATCCCACTGCCCGCCTGGTGCTCCCACTGGATGGTTTGTGAGCTATCACCGGATGCCCACTCTGTCGACCCATTAGCCACGTCCTTGTGTTTCAAGTTGCAGTGACTTACCCCCTGATACATCAGCGTAGATTTGGACAGAATGCGAACGCCCGTCCAGAGACGCGGTCGAGATTCTCAGGTATGAAAACGGAATGGATTGTCTCCTCAAGTCGTCTGGATACACCGGAGAGAAAAATTCGGCAATCATTTGGACTTGCCCTCCCACATTCATGGTAAATGTTGTCCGAGTCGATGTGTATTTGAGCGACTGTTGGTCGACATTGTCCGCTCCAGGAGCCCCGCCCATCCAGTTGTAGGTCTTTCCGTCTACTCTGATGAATCCTTGCCATGCCTGAATTCCTTGTCTATTATAGCGGCTTAGTATCCCATAAAGTTCTTTCGATTTGACAAAGGTCGGTTTGAAACGGATATACATACGTCCAATATCTAGGCCATTGACCGGCGAGGTAACCACTTGACTGCCCATTGGTTTGACCATTGAGCCAGACATTGAGATAAGGCGCTCGGACAGCCAAAGGAGCTGCAGGAGGCCTTGCCGGCTCAAAGGTTGAAACTGCTTCTGCGTGCCCAATAAGAGCCACCAAGGCCGCCGCAGCGACTCGTAAGAGCTTCATGGTCCAATGCAAGCCGCAGGTATCACGTCGACCAGAGTTCAAAAGAGGGGAAGAAACCATAGACAAGGGGGTATATAAAAAAGAAAACAATAAAACGGGAATTCTATCTGCGTTTTATAATGAAACCGGGAGAGGCGCTTGGGCTGTAAGAAGGGATGAGAGACAGATCGGGTGGGCCTTTGTTGATCCTATGACGGTATGGATGGTTGAGCTCAGCCAAAAACGCGACTCCAAGTGAATGACCACGGCACTGAGGTCTAGAGGTGTTCTAGGAACGTCTTTCCAAGTATAAGGTTGCAGTTAACTCTAAAATATGTGACATTCCACCACACGGTCTCTTGAAATGACCGCTGGCTATACCTCGTGAGAGTGGTGGGAAGCGGCCGACTGTAACCTCGCAGATGCGAGGCTTGCTGCGCTGTGTAGCCTTGGCAAAAACACCAATCAAATACGGAGATGCGCCTGGACTCCGCTTCTAATCGCGATATATGGTCAATTATCACAACAAATACAAGCGACTGACTAGCTGGAACTGTGTAATTAACCCTGCCGTGAGTAAGGCAGGGAGAAGCTAGGTCTTGGCTCGACTTGGGAAATGAGGTGTAGCAATTGGAGAATGCGCGTGATGGATGCTCTGGCTTGGCTCAACTTACATGCGCGTATAGATTTTTCGCTCCGGATTACACGCCGCGCTGACCTGAGTGAAATAAGTGAAGATGTTCATGCAAGCAGCATAATAGGAAGGGCGGGGATAGAGTTGATGTCATGTCATACAACGGCATCAGCGTCTAGACGGCAGTTTTCGGTTCGGAACCTGGGGTCATGAGACGTGGATCCCATCCGCATCCAAAGCTCTCGCAGAACTGCCAAGATGAAGGCGGGCTGCTAGTGAAGAAAGCTCGCTACCCAACGTTCCGTCGTCTTCCAAGTGGATAAATCCGGTGACTAGCCCCTCAGCTAGCTGTGCCCTGGCCAGCGGAGATGGCATGTCAGTTCAGTGTCGGTAAATTCCACATTCATATGCTGTAAACAGTGATGGCAGCACCAGAGCGGCAGCTCGGCACGTTGCAGAGTAGGTAGGTAGGCTATACTTGCTTCATGTATCCAGCCTTTGATGCGGTTAGGAAAGATATCTCACAATAAGTCGCCTTGAGTCACCTAGACACGCTCATAGAGAGAGACCACACACACCAGCAGCGGTGCCAAAGAGCCCCTCAATTAGATCTGTCTCACGCTGGGGCCTTAGCGGAGCCAACCCCAGTTTCCCGCACCTTTGCTCCGTAGCTACCGATCACATCGCATCGCATCGAGGTAACGAGAGCCAGGGCGTGTGTCTTAGGCGCTACTGCGGGCAAAAGCACTGGTAGGGGTCAGATCAGGCGGCTTCCCCAAGGGTCACAGCAGGCCTTTGCGATGGCAACTTACAGATTCGCACACGACTCTTTTTTCTCCCTTGGAGACCTGGCGTCAGGCTTGACGATTTCGTGTGTGGTGCATCTATGAATTCGTGTTTATTGATATGTATGTAGGCGTAAAGATACTGTGTAAAGTGTGTGTTCTTTTAGAGGCTCAGCAGCCGTGAGATGAAATCAAGTCACCCAAGACACTTCGGGGCAGGTACGGGCAACGGAAGAATCACTCCTTCGCAGCCAAGACAGATGGCAACTTTGTGTCACTGTCTGTTTTAAAATTTCTTCTACGAGTACAAAGAAGTCCCTGCATCGGCCGCTCTGCCCCTTTTCCAGACACTTTTCTTATCTCCGCCCTTCGAGCAAGGCGAGCTTCATGTGTCTTAGACGTCTCTCTAACAAAGGGTTTTAGCGCTCCCCGCTCTGCTCCGCATCATGGGATCTCAGGCCCCAGAGCCCAGACTTCCCCACTGCGATTTCTGTACTGTAGATTGTTTGTCCAACGCAGATTTGGAGTATGCAGCCTATTTAGATTAACCAGCTGTTGTTCAAGAGACGTCTCGTGCTATTTAATGCAACATCGCCACGGATAGGAACAGTAGAATCACGGGGTCTTTCGGATTGTTATTAGGGGACATACTCACCAGAGCTCCAAACGTCTTACCCGTGAGGCGGATTTCGATGTGGTGTGGAATTAGCTGTACTTGTTGGCCAAGTCTTTTAGATTCAAAGGCATACCCGCTACTATAAAAAGGATTAAAAGACAGGGTTCTAAACAGCCAGTTACTCGCATTTTTTGGCAGCCTGCATCATGTTTGTTCAAACATGGATACTTACAGCTACCTCGTACTCGCCAGCTTTTAACCAACCATTTAGTACACGCGAGTAGCACGACGATGCTCCCGAATGCTGCAGCATAAATACGAAACCAGAAGCCAATACCTCGCACAAAAGAAGCTCAACTGACTTCTTTGGCATGCGTGTGACCTGGTTACCACCGCGATGGCTGCGCTGCCCTACCTCATACAAGCTAGAGTCGTACGAGCTGGAGAATCGGAACCGCATGGCTCTCGGGTAACATTTGGGTGGTCCAATGTATTGACTTGAAATCACACATGTGGTGACCCTTGCATCTAGCCGTCTCAACGGACTCTCGCTGGGCACGGTTTCTCAGTACAATGAGTGATCAAAACGTAAAGGCAAATATTTTTAGAGACTCAAAGTCTTACACGCAAAGACATTCATCTGCTGCCCTCTACATAGATTCCATCTGCAAGGGCTTCTGTTATCCTAAGTTCACCTCCTTACATCTCGTACTTCTTCATATGGCGGCATGGTAATCGTGTACTTGTACACCATGCTAATTTACGATAGTGAATTCACGCCTGCTACCTCCCTTCTCTTCCCCCCCTTTGAAAATAAGTCGGTGAACCGGCGTCCTAGGACATGAAGGGATACTTGTTCAACTGAGACAAGGAGATGATGTTTTCACCATGATGTTCTGGAATCACAAGTCTAGGACAGCCGTAAAGTACACCAGATACACACAACCACTGCCTCTAATAGCTGTTATTAAAGCTACCGTCTATGATATTTCATTATTCAACGAAACAGCGCATCTAGAGTCTTGATATATATATATAAACACACACATAAAAAACGCCCACGAGACTCTCCGACGATAGCGCACCAGCATTGTCGCCGGATCTTGAGTCTCGGTCCAAACACGCCGTCCCAGCGATGGCGTAATAGCACTTTCGCTGTCGAGAATTATCGTTACTCACATGTTCCACTCGTTAGACCGCGGGTATTAAACGCTGATGGGGTATCATAAAAATATAACCAGAAAAAAGACCAAAACAAAAATCATATCCAAAATCCATGAGGTAGAGAATTACCACATGAAGAGGTTGAAAACCGGAGTGTATTGCGAGAGCGCTTGGAAATGAACCTGGAGTGATAGCGCGACAGCATTGTCACGGCCAGGCGCTTTTTCCAAGTCCACTGCACAATTCTTTTCGGAAATGATGGTAAGGCACTGCCACATTGAGGGAGCCAGTCTTGGGGTGTTACCGGAGGCAACGGACCATGAGTGGCGACCGCAGGTGTGGAGTGAGCTCGACCACAAGAAAGAGCTGCTATGGCGGCCGTAGAAGGATAAAGGTAATGAGAGGGTTATCCAAGCTGGCGGCAGAGTATACGCCGCCCTTGAAATAAGCAGAATAAGAATGACAGGTTGAATTGCCCATTTGTGAATGAAAGAGTGAGCTGTGAAGACGTCATTGCCAAGCTGTTGTTGAAGGCCAAGTCGTGGCTGGTTATCATGCCTTAATTGAGACGCTCCACAGGCGAGAATTTAGATCTCTTGGTGTTGGGCTCGTCGAGAAAATTTCCCGAATCCACGTTGCGTGGCCTCCCGTCTTGCTGCGCCATCCTCAAAGTCGCTGGCTGAGTCGTTGTCGTGGAGCTTGGAGCTTGGGGGGTTGCCGACGACCTTGAGCAATACCAGCATGACCACGGAGCTAAGAATGCTGAGGCAGAGAATTCCGATCATGGTAAGGTTACTCTTTCGGAACTGGTGAGGTCCAGGCTTAGAATCCTCTGGCCAGCCAGAGTACAGGGCGTATGTGGTGGTGACGCTGCCCAGGTTTCCAAGACCAGATACCAGAGCTGTGGCAGCTGCCACACCAACTTCGCCATGTCGGCGCTGAAAGATTTCCGAGGTCCACGTCATGCAAATGGGGACAGTTGGCCCCAGGCCGAAGCCCACCATCAAAAGACCACCGTACCGGGCCCAGCCATTTTCAAGAGCAAAAGTGGTCGTCAGTAGGCCAGCAATCTGGATGCAGACGGCTGCAGAAAAGAAGAATGGCCTAAAGCGATGAAAGCGATCGGAAACAGGTGTCACCAGGAGAATGGCAATGAGGTCCATCTGTAGTATGCCCAGTTAGAATCTTGACTACGAGACCAAAGGAGGGGAAGACTCACAATCCAGATAGGAGCAAAAAGCAAGCTGACGACTATATCACTCGCCTCTGGCTGGATCGCAGCAATGATGACTGAACCGTAGAGCTGGGTGCCTATTCCGACTCCGACAACTCCAAAGTACATCAGACACAAAGGCCACAGCCTCCAATCAAGCAGCACAAGACCAAGATCTCTCAGGCCCCACGGACGAGCATGGTAGACACGCTTCAACTCAGAGTAGTGGACTTTGGCATCTTCACCGGTGAGAACTTCAGGAGTAGCCGGAAGCCATTTGAAAAGGCCAGTGCGCTTTCTCTCTTGTCCTGGTGCCAGGGGTCGGTCAGGAAGCCACCACAGTAGCACGAAGCTCAGGACAACAGCAACAAGTCCATACACGAGAAACATCCATCTAAAGCCAACCAAGCCCCTGTCGCCATCCATCAACTGGAATCCAGCTGATACAAGGCCAACCACAGCAGCGGACACTTGAGAGGCAGTAAAGTACATGCCAATTCGCTTGGCTGTTCGAGACGGTGGATAGAACAGCGTAAGGTAGAAAGCCATGCCCGGCCACATACCAGCAATGACCAAACCCAGGAGGAAGCGTAGAAATTTGAGGCTCCAAGGAGATTGAACAGCTGCGAAGCAAGAGCCAACAACTCCAGTAGCAAAGACGATTCTAGCCATCCATACTCGAGGGCTGAGTTTGCTCATGATGAGGTTCGATGGAAAGTCAAAGATGACGTAGGACACATAGAAGAGGGCGAGGGCAGTAGATACATCTTTGGGAGTGAGCCCAAGGACAGTCTCTAGATCATGGCCCTTGTCACGATTCATCGTCTGAGCGATACCAATGTTGGAGCGAATTGCCGAGCAAAGAAAGTACAGGATCCAGAAAGCTAAGGTCTAGTTAGTTTGAGCTCTTTTCAGGCCACCATGCTGCTAGGGAAGAAGCATCGGAAGAGTGCAGTCTAATACTGACGTGGGATAATTCTGAGATCAATTTTCCTAGTAGAAATGGAAAGTCAGCTAAATCATGTCCATATCTTTACGGCCAAAACTATGCCAAGTACATACTTGTAGACTCTCTCCACCGTTTCTGTGTCGTAGTCGGCCGGTCGGATACCGCCCTCTTCCTCGCCTTCAGGACTGCGAGATGATACAGAAGGGGAGCGAACAGTGCTTTCGCTCATGGTTGCTTGCTTGAAATCGCCAGCAGGCGGTGCTGATTGCGACGCCATCTTCGGAGAGGGCACTCCAAGCGTATGATGAGGGCAATTCCGACCGGCACGACAGTAAAGGACCTAGGGATAAAAAGACTCGACTATGAGATTGTGAGAGATTCAAAGCACAAGCCCAGCTTATGATAGGGAATATCAAGTGTCTTGATGAGGGAGAAAATGGAGGAAAAGAGCAGCGAGAAAGTGGGGGAAGATCTTTTTTAAGGTTGATTGTGTGATTCAGTCTGCCGCGATTAACCACCAACTTTTTAACGCCTCGGTAGCCGAGGGCTAAGCTCAACAGATGCAAGGGCCGAGACCGGATTGCGATAAGACAGAAACTATCATGTAATATGGAAAGCATTAGAACTGAAGGTTTCTAGTCCAATTACCTGTAGTCAAAGATTCTTGTTATTAACCCAAATTTTGAAATCTGAATATCCTGTATCAAATAGATCTACAAGGAGATAACCGAGATACTGCGCATGAGCTACTGCTACCTCGAGGTACTTTTGCGGTAGCTCCAACGGAAGCTTCCTGAGCTTCGGCAGTCGGATCTCGCTGTCGATTTGACCTTGTCAAGGCGGGTCCTCGCACTAACAGCTCTCTCCATTCTAGTATATGAACAGCATTGGAAGTCTGTAATTTTCGGTGAGCAGATGGAGCAAGACAATGATATTTTGAAAGGCCAATTGACATCAAGGTCTGTATGCTCTGCACTATGCAGTACATTAGTAAGGTATATGTAGGATTTAGGTGTCTTGGTTCATTCGGTCTATGTTGGAACTGGTGCCTAAATGTGCTCGGTGAGGTACCCGTAGCTCCGTGCATGCATCGCTGATCTGCATGTACCGAGCCGTGTTTGCTTGACATGGTAACCACAACAACAACCGTCGTGCATTGTGCTTCAACGGTTCGGTTGGAAACACTTTGGCCATGGCTCGATTTCTCGTCCATTCTTTGCAACGTCCCAGTGTTCATTCCAGCACTCGATGCTTGTCGACAATCTTGCACGTAAACCGCAGCGTCACTGTCGCAGCTCCCACCGCCGCATGCACCTGCATATTGTCTGCCTGAGGATGCCAGGCGTTGACGCCAATCTCCAACATCTGCCCTGCCAGCCTCGTGCTTTGGTTCGCCTGCGTCAATGCCTGATGTTCGAGTCCCCGCTCCAACAGCCTCATTATTCCCTCCCACTCATGAGGCTCTGCGGCTCTGCTCTTCTTCCACATAAAATGCTCCAAATCGTCCCGCCTCAGGCCAAGGTTCAGGCCAAATGTTTCTCCAGTTCATCGCACAACCATGTTTGCCTGGGTCCCCTGCTGGACTTTCGACGTCGCCATCTGGATTAATTGGCCTAGGATGCTCCTCCTCGTCCATGAGGCGACCTCCATGACACAAGTCCTCCCTCAAGCCCCCTAGGTCATGCGCAAGACGTCTTCTGGTGTGAATCTCTCAACCTGTTGGCTGCCAACGCGGAAATCCGCCATCCTTACGCGGACACAGAGCTATTTACGGATCGCCGACAACCTCCTTCTCGTGCATCAAGTGACCATGAGACGAGAGGCGGGGGTGTCGTCTCATTCAAAGGACAGAGTACATCACCACATTGCTCGCTCAGCAGCCCTCATTGGATTTCTCATCACGTACATTTCCTCTCAAGGCTGCTTGGTACGACATGGTTTGAGTCAAGCACGACCGTTATCAAAAGTGCAGAAATAGGTATCGCCCGCCGCTTAGTAGGATGCCACCCCTTCCGTCACGGGTATACATGGCCATGCCAGGGGCACATGGGACGTCAGACGCACCCGCAAAGTCCTGCATAAGCCTTGGGGATCCTCGGCTCCAACAGCTCTTTGACAGCCACCCACCAGCTTCGTCTTATGGCTTAGGGCGACAGCCACCGTGAAGCTGAATATTCGTTGGCGACAGCTTCTCCCATCTCTCAGCCTAGCGCGTCGACAGGCTAGCCAAGGAAAGACGCCGGCTACGTTTCACCCTTGAGGTCCTATGAGATGCGCAAGGCGATGCGAGATGAATGGTTACCTGGTTACCTGGTTACCTTAAGCTACTCTAGGCAAGCATTCAGCCCTCCCATCAGATTGGTCTCTCACCGGTCGGGGAGCTGTGCCTAGCTCCCAGCAAGCTACAAGGTTCACAGACGTGCTATGCTCGAGTGAGCAGCGCCTTGGCTGCCGCCTGGCAAACCGCACATCACAGCTCTTACGCCGTTATGTCTTCGTCTTATACCACGGCCGCCGAGGCGCAGCTTTGCGTTGTAGTTTGCCCCACGTGCCAAGGTGGAGTGTGTCATGAACCTTTACGAGATAATACACCTACGGTAATGAGTCACGGAGATCGATTCGATAGGCATGCGTCTAGTGGTGGTGGGTTGGCAGTCTTTGTTCGGAAGTCGAGTCACGCCTCAGAGGGGAGGTTCTGCCTAGAACTTCTCGGACATATTAAGGGCCCGGAAGAGCGCGTTTGGATTTCACAAGACATTGAAGGAATAGCAGCTTTTCCCACAAGGACAAGGACTCGGAGCATTATTACGCAGCACATGCGAACTCATACGAGAACAAGTTCCCTCCCGGAGTCCGCGCACAACCTGGTACACGCACAACCGCGGCACAGCCACCAAACCAGCCACGCCAGCACCTCGCCACATCACGTGATCTTCACCTGACTAATCCACTAATGATCTGGTCAGGAAGCGGAGCTGACGAGAACCTTGTCGAAAACATTCATACCAGAATTTTCAGGCCATCATCCCGCTCTGCGCGACCTCGAACTAATCCAAGCATCGATAGCCGGCCCAGCAATTCGTCACAGGCCGTGGGAATCACAAGCCAACGGCCAGCCGCCGCTCTTTGCTCCAGAGGCCGCACTCCGAGGGCAGTGACTGCTTCCATCTCGACTGCAGCGCCACCCTCGACCTCATCATCGCTCCGGCGCATCGCACAGCTTAAAGGCTTGTGCCGCCAGCACCCAAAACTGCGCCTGGGGTACATCTCAGACTTGCAGGCCACCATGAGCGTCGCATACGAGCCTCGGTCCTTTATCCATGAGGGCGCATATCCCCCCATAGGCGACGAGCACGATCACGTTGCCGAGCAGCGTTATACCGACTCCGATGTTGCCGAGCACCTCAGCCATTATACCGCAGAAGCCTCTCTGCTACCGGACGACAGAGGCGTCATTGGAGACGAAAGAGATATCCTAGCAGACGACGATGCCGTCGTTCCGGAAGCGTCTCAGCTCGACCTAGGTGCACCCGAATTCTCATCACCTCTTCAAGTTGCGCTGCATGCGCCGCCACTACCAGATCCCATACCGGAAAACAAGGAGCCTCCACGAAGTGACATATCTTCTCCGTCATCGCGGCTAAAACAAATTCCCAAGCCCGAGCGTGAGGTTCACAAGAAGTCAGATGGCAAGTTTCACTGCCCACTAGATGACTGTAAGGAGGATATTCGAGCATTCTCTCGCAAGTGCGAATGGAAGTAAGTCATCTCCCCAGTCCCTCGATCTTGTGCATCAAACCAACACTCTCACAGCAAACACATGGACAAGCACGAACGTCCCTACCGCTGCCCGGCCGAAGGTTGCGAAAACCTACCAGGATTTACATATTCCGGCGGCCTTCTCCGACATGAGCGAGAAGTTCATGGGAAGCACGGTGGTCCCAAGAACACTGTCAACTGCCCACACCCCAACTGCAAGCGACATACTGGCAAGGGCTTTTCTCGGCAGGAGAATCTTAACGAGCATCTTCGACGAGTACATACCAACATGGACACCTCTGCCTCTCCAATCGAAATTGTTGCTTCTCCAGAAGACGATGAGAGCGAGAAATCTGGGTCGAAGCGCAAACGCCGTCTGAGCAGCCAGGGCATAGACGAACTGTCCGACCTTCGAGACGAAATCAAGCGGGTGCGAGAGGAGAACGAAAAGCTCAAGTCCGAGATGGATCAGCAATCACAGCACTCTCTAGCCATGATGGCACAGATTGCAGAGCTGCAAGACGCCTTACGTCACAGCCTCAATCCTCATGGGCTTGGAGCCCCAACAGCACAGATGATCTAGGAACCACTGCCTGCTGAGCTTAGCTTCCCCGACATGGATGAGACACCAGATTGCGGTATGCCGTCTTAAGCGACTATGAAAATTGCTACTTTGCACACACACTCCCCGCTCTTCTATTTACCTCCAAAATACCCTCCTCTTGTTTTTATATACACATACCATCTCCCTCACAAAGACAAAATTATATAATCCATAGACTTGTTTCCCCTCTGTTTCCCCCCTTTATGAGCGCTTCCTTCACCCCCCTCCTTATTTTGCGCCTTGGGGTGATCAAAAGATCAACTATCACCAATATGGTGAACGCATATTAGGAGCTTCTGGTTCTCGGTTCATCTCCCCTTTGTTTTTATTTTTACTTTCAGCCCTTGTCATTTTTTATCTATATTTGGGAGAGGTGGCTTTGAGGGATACACAATTGTTATTTCCTTTTTTTTCCCTATGGCGTTTCGCGGGGTAGTCAGGGGCAGGTGGTATGGGAGCGAATACGGCATGCATGATATCCTAGGTTTTTAACGCTCAACTGCATATGAAAGACTGGTTACAGGGGATGGGGCTGGCTGTTTGCAGTTTTTTTTTTTTTTTTTTTCGGACGGAGGGTAGGCTATGGAAATGACTTATATATATATACAAGGTTGTTTTCGGGATGGATCTGGAGATTGCATGAGATCATCCTATGTATGATTTTTCTTTTTTCCTTCTCGCAAGCGCTGCTTTTCTTCTTATCTCCTGTTCTCTCCTATTTCACCTATTCTTCTCTTTTTGTACTCTAGACGAACTCGCCTCTACCTCTACGTGATATGGGAAATGGGACCACTTGTACTAAAATAAAGATATAACGGCTGTTGAAACGGTCTAAAAAAATCAAGACACAATTTCACTCTCATATTTTGCTGTGCTTCTGAGTATTGGATTCACTCTCATCTCACGTTGCGATACGAAATCCCGCTACCTAAAGATATCAACAAAACAGAACTGAAAGTGAAAGTGATCCAGCAAGCAGCATGACGGGCTCGCAACGCTTCGTGTAAATAATATACGGATATGTACACAATTTCTTTGCCTCTCCTGCCATACTCCTCCCAATGCAATGCAAAGCGGAAGTGAATAAAAAAAAATCGTCCGTCAAAAAGGAAAAAAGACAAGAAAAACATTGAATCATCCAAAGCCCTACCATCGTAATCATCTATATATATACACACGCTCTCCCTCTTGTTAGCATGAGCTCGCCTCCTATTACTTTTGTTGGTTCGATGCCCCCTGAGTGTTTCCATCTCCTCTAACGACAAACCACAGTTTCAGTCTTCTTTTAGTCTCGTACCAGAAACATCCCCCCTCTTACTCTTACTCTTCCTCTCTCCTCATCTTCTTTATATTCAAAGAGCAACCAGAGCGCCACCTACCATCTCACCAAGCGCTGTCTCCCCTACACAGCCTGAATATAATTGGCAGGCACACTGCCTGTCACGCCAGCCTTTTCGACCTCCGCCCAGCCATCCCCCGAATCCTCCTTGACCAGCACGAAGCGCTCGCCCTCCGTCATGGAATGCTCGGCGTCGCTCTGCGCGGTGTAGTCGTACAGAGCTTCCACATACTGCAGCTTCTTGGCGCCTCTCTTGGGCGCTACCGCGGGGCCCTTCTTCCGTGATGCGGCGCTGAGCGCCAGCGATGATGTTGTCGATGTAGAGTATGTGGAGGATGGGCGAGCGGATGCTGAGGACGTCGACGGCGTAACGTTGAGGTCTAGATATGTCGCCGGTACGAGTCCCTCTTTGTAGCCATCACGGACTTTGATCCAGCCGGAGCCGTCTGCAGAATTATATGAGAATCCAAGAGGTCTAAGAAAAGGGGGGTTCATCCAACTTACCATCAGGTTCCAATATCACCACCTCCTTGCCTTCCGCTACCGAGAGCTCTCCGTCGCCACCAGAATCGAACTGGTACAGCACCTTGCCCTTCTTTTCTTCTCTTTCCGCATTGCCATTGGTGCTACCCGCTGGTGGAGCCGAGACATACGCCGTGGGAGGGGGTGCAATTACTCTGTTCCTCTTTACGGGAGCTGCGGCGGTAGTCTTTACGGCCGCAACAGGTGCGGTGGCCTTGGGGGCAATTTCAGAGGGTGCGTCCTCTGACGGAGTTTGTGGCCCGGAGATGACAGACTGTCGCGCTGACTGCGAGCTCAGCGAGTTCATGGTATTGGATCGAGCCAGGCTCTCATTTGACATGGACGCCGGGTCGGGAGTGAGGTGCTTGTTTGTGGCAGCCTGGCGCTCAGCCTTGAGCTTCTTTCGCTCCTCCTTATTCTGCTCGCCAGGACAATCCGCAGGCACCTTCATCTCGCATTTGCTGTGACACGTGTAGCCACAGTCTCGACAGTCGAACCCCTTGGCGCTCAAGCCCCAAATGCGATCACCGCACAAGTCGCAGTTGGTGGGTATCTTGAAAGTCTGGCTTTTAAAGTTGTGGTTCTTGGCCCCCAGCGTAACATCGCCAACCGCGGTTGTGATGGTGGTGGTTTCGACCTCGGCCGTGAGCCTCTTCTGGTCTACGGCAATCAGATCCTCTTGCATGGCGAACAGCGTGCGGATAACTTCGACCTCGTCCTTCTTTTCCTTGCCTTCCCTAACTCGTTCCTTGACCCGCTTCATAGATTCCACCTCTTTGCGCTTCTTGTCAACCTCTCTCCGGAGTTCCCCCAGCTGGCCCTTGGATTTGGTTAGTACGTTACGCAGGTAAATCTTGGCCGTCTCGTCCACAATCATGAGGTCGTCGTCGTGCCAGACGGGGCTGGGTTCAAAGGCTTTGTCTGCCGGTTCTTGGAAGGCGCCCATGTTGTGGCGCATGTACATCATAGAGTCCAGGTGAGGCAGATTCCTCTGGATCTCTTTGCCTTGGTGCTCGATCATGCCGTTGCTCTGCTGAAGCATGGTGCTTTCCAGACGAGTCGCCACATCCCACAGAAAGTTGAGCTTGAGCGTCTTGAACTCGCTCAAATCCTGCAAGCTATCCATGACTTCGGGGACATATTCGTGGTAGTATTTCTCCTTTTGCTTGTTGGCAACATTGATGGCGATGAGGTAGGTGTTCTTGGCGTTGTTCATGTCGAAAAGCTGCTGCTGGTAGGCGTTCTGAGCCTTGGCCTTGTCGTAGTGCGACTCTGTCTTCTTGCGCTTGCTCTCAAGCTCTTGGCATGTTCCGTCGTACTTTGTCTTTATTTTGCGCAAATCGGCATAGACGGCGTCGCGGCTGGCTTCGAGCTTGTCGGCATAGTCGGCATGGCGCTTGCGCAAGTCGTCGAAGCGGTTGTTGTAGAATTTAAGGGGCTCAGCCACTTGGGAGAGGAGGTTGTTCGCATAGCGATCGTGTTCGGAGGCGCGAGACTCGAGCGTCGTAAGCTGCGTGGACCAGGTCGTCAAGGAAGCGCTATAGAAAGAAATTCTGTCAGCATCACGACGTCTTGAATAGCAGTCTTTCTCCTGATGCGATGCACCAACGCCACGCATGTCTACAGCGTCTCATTTCTTTGTCGGAATGTCGGGCCTTACCTCTCCAGCGAGCCGGGGGTCAGGGTCGGGGTGTCGCCAACGCTCAACTGAGAGATCTTCCTATTCTTCTTCTCAAAGTACTTCTTGGCCAGCGCATCGAGCTTTGCGCTGTATTCCTTTTCGATGGCGGCGCGATCGCGGTAGAACTGCTGGATCTCGTCGAGCCAGGTAATGCCATTGTTGACCCAGGCGTTGGCCGCCTTGAAGCCATCCTGAGAGTTTGTCAGCGCCGCGCATGCAAGGGATCAACGGAAGCTCTTTTTGGCTTCTGTTCTCTGCTTGTCGTATTTCCCCTCTTCTCTCTCTCTTCCTCCTCTTTCTTCTTCTTCTTGTTCTTCTCCCTTCTCTTCTCTTTCATCTCCAAAGTCATCGCTCACAGACAGCTATCGCCACGCAACTCAGACGCACCTTTAGCTCTGCGCCAAAGGTGGGCACGTCCACCTCGGCCATGACGGGAGAAGCCACTGACGGTGTTGAACAAGGGCGCAGCTCATATAAAAGCCGAGGATGCCTGCTGCTTGCTACTTGTTGCTACTGCTCAAGGCCAATGCTTCAAAAAAGGACGCAAAAGCCCTGCGTATCGTGTGTCGTTTCTCTTGACCCGGACGTGGGGAAGTCAGACTTGTGACATTGGGGGGTTAAAGAGAGAGAGAATGCGCGGCTTTGTCCCTATTGGGCTTTCGGTAGGGCGAGCGAGGCGCAGCTTTTGGAGTTGGTCAGGCAACTAGCCCCGTGCTTTTAGGGGCTTGCGACGCTAAAACACGGCGGCTATATGCCTGTAGCTCTCCCCCCAAAGTTCCAAGAGGTCCCCTGTGCGGAGACCCTGCAAGGTGCTACCCCGCCAATCTCCAGCGCTCCCGCCAGAAACGCAACGGCAAAACGTGGCACGGAGAAATAGCCGGGCGAACGCTTACTCATTTCATTGATTCCATCATCTTGGGCAACAGCATGAAGGATGAAGCTATTGGATGTCTTTGTATTGCTTGCGCTTATGCATTGTCTTAAACTAACGAGCATTGGATGCATGTCCTTTGTGTGAGTGTATTTGCTGTGTAGAAATTCCCTCCTGTTTGCCGCCATCTCGCTTACTATGTACATGTTGCCTAAACACGTACTGTACGGAGAACAAAGGCAGCTTACATGTAATTCTCGTCTCCTCTCACTTCGCCACCTCACACGAACTGCTAGCTTGTAGTATCGTCATCATCACCAACACCGAGCGGATAGAGAGGTAGGTACTGGTCATTCGTAATTGATGTTTCTTATTTTTGCTATTGAGGTATCATAATAGCATCGCATTGCATCGCATCGCATTGCATCGTTATCAAATAGGTATGTCGGCGTGTCTTGTCGTTCTTGTCGTTCACGCCATCGGTCTGCGTATCTCGAGATTCCCGCTCACAACTCGACTCGGCTCAACTACATGGCTCTCAACCCAGCACGACAAACCGTCGGGCGTGTCCCACCGCGCAGGCTCAATGGGCGAGATGTGGTGTTTGTCGGGGCCTGTCGTGGGCGAAGGCTGCAGCAGCTCGATTCCCCCTTGTGAAGCCTGGAACAGACAGTCTCGGTTGGCGTCTTGCAGCTCTTCGTAGACGCCCAGGATGGTGGCTATCATGCCGTCTTGGTGGATGACGATGTACACCCGCCGGTCTCGATCGTGGGGCATACGATATGCCATTGATGCGGGTTTATCGGCCTTTTCCGCCGTTTCTTTGTGTATGAGAGTATCTTGGTGGTTTCTCTGTCTGGAGAGTGACTGCAGCAGTGCTGTGGTTGTGGTTGCAATGAAGATGGTGATGCTTCACAGTTAGCCATGCCATGCGAAACCCAGGTGATGATGAATTATCAACGTTTCCCAAACCCTTATGACGTAGGGGTAGGGCATGATCGAGATTAAGTACAGGTCATCTACCAACCGTGCTGCAATCGACAGGACAGGCGAATAGTGGCTCTAACTACCCAGTAAGTAACCCAGTTCTACAGGCCTCGCGCTCGATTCATGGCGTTTCTTTGAGGTCATCTCGCCTGCAAATCTTCCCAATCCGCATCTAGTGGCTTCAACCGCCGGGCCTTGGCAATCAAGATCCAGTGACGACATGCAGCGCAATTTAAGGCCTTTGAGTTTTTCTGGCCCGCCGAACATGAATGGCTTCAATCCCTCCAACCCTCCACGGGGCACGTGCTTTCGTCTGATGGTTCCGCCACAGTGCGCGATTACGGAACATGAGGCTAGGCTGTCGGTTATGCAACAATTTGTCTTTGTTCATGCTTATAACCACCCAATTGACCCCAACTTTGAAGCTTGAAGCTCTCTTTTAGCCTACCCTAAACTGCGGTGGTGGTTTTCAAGGGCGCGCCTTGGATGGCTTGTTCTGGGGAGAACCACTTTCGCCTTGAGCCAATCAGGAGGGGCTTGAGCCTACATACAGACTCACCAGATGCATGTATATATAAAACGCTGCGGATGATGGCGGCCTAAATGTCACTGGGCAGCAGTTCCAACATTGAGATAAGCACATAGAAGATTGATTCCTGACATCTTCAGTGCTGTAGCTGTTGCATCGACGCCCAAAGAGGGAACTGCTCAGTGTCGACATTTAGCGCGCCCTGTCCCTCATCTCCAACTCCAAGTTTATCCTAAGCCGACATTAACCTCCATCAGCAACGATCACCTCATCTCATATCATACATACCTTATCTTGTTCAGCTGCGATTATAAAGCGTCCGTTCAACACCACCATGGCTGCTCGCCTCACCGCTCGTCGTTTCCTATCACCACTCTCCCAAATCCAGCGTCCTTTTATCCGCACAATGGCCACGGCACCGCCTACCGAATATGAGTTTGTGCTTGTCATCCCGGACAAGCCTGGCCCCGAGGTTAGGGCCAAGCGTCTCGAAGTGAGGCCGTACGTATTCATCAAATGACTATTCTTGCAAATTGAGTCTTTTGTTTGCTTGATCGTCAAGTGCTGATTGCAATGCTGTTTCCTGTGTAGCCAGCATTTTAGTGACATGACTCCCACTCTCAAAGACGGATGGCTGAAGATGGGCGGTATGTATTCATACACAGATCCAAATTCAACGGCCCATGCAACGTGAGCTAAATAAAAGTAAATAACCAGGCGGCATTCTCAATGAAGTTCCCGAAGATGACAACGACCCAAACACATTTGACTTTGCTGGCAGTATCATGGTTTTGGTCGCAAAGTCCAAGGAGGACGCCATCAACAAGGTCAAGGACGACATTTACGTGAGAGCAGGTGTTTGGGATCTTGAAAAGGTAAAACAAATCCAAAAATTCGCATTTCAACATGATCTGGTCGAGTAATGGAGACTGACACTGCCAACTAATCAGGCCCAAGTCTATCCCTTCAAAAAAGGCTTCAGATTCGAATAGAAGCTCAGTACACATAGCAAGGGCCCATGTCTGATACATCCTTACATACATAGAAGGGCAACATAGAAAAAAAAATCCGAAAAAATAACAAAAAATAGAAAAATTGCAAATGCCACCCAGCCAAAGTTAACAATATGATGTATCCGATATTACCCCGTTAGCCATCATCCCATCAGCGTAGCTGATCAGACACCATCGCTGGACGGCCCCAATGTCTTCCCGACCACTCCAGAGGCAAATTCCCAATGCAACTTACGCAGGAACAACGCAAAATCCAAAAAGCACCATAACTAGACCCAAAGCAAAACAAGCACATAGATAGATGAACAGGCCCGTGAAGACCGTCGACGTTTCTTAATCGAGACACGAATTACTTGCCATCAGTATCGGTTGTGGTGCTCTCCTCTGCTGCGACTCTCAAATCATAGCTGAGATCGAAGCATTCAGCGAGGAGTTCACTAACGCTGCCTTGACCTTCGGGAATGTCGCCATTGACAACGAATTTGCCATCCACCCGTAGGTTATCAAGCGAGTTTAGCTGTAGCAAAACTGGTTAGTACAAAAAATGGAACTTTCCTCCAAGTGACATATTCTTTGATGACATACCTTCATACTATAGGGATATAGCTCTCTGACAGATGATACGCCACCACTGTTCCGTACCTCGACGAGACACCTCTTGAGAGTTTGCAGTTGGTTGTAGATTGGCAGGAGAGCCTCAGAAACTGGCTCCGAGGCTAGTATGAAGGAGTAGATGTAGGCGTAGCTTCGTCGAATCAAGTATAACATCGTCCGTTGCGTATACAGGTCAGCAGGCCTGCCCTTGTCATCGTAAAAGTTTCCATTCTGCCGGCTTTCATCAATCTTGTCGAGCTGGCGTTGGAAGTCATACAGGTCTGTCTCGCGAAGAGCCCAGGCCTGTGTCAGGGACAGCTTCTCCAACTCGTTGCGGATGCCAACAAGGGTGTGATATGTCGGGCGGAACTGCTCTGGCATAATCCCCTTCCTATTACACAGTATTAATTGCATGGTCATTTCAGTAGCGGCTGTTCATTTCCTCACCTCTCCAATACAATCTCCGACCACTTGAAGACTCGCTGGTAGAGCTCACCAATCTCAACAGAGCCTTGGGGCACAGACCCATCCTCATTGACAAATTGGTCACCTTTGCGCTTCTCTCCGATATCCAAAAGCTGCTTCTGAAGTTTTTGGACCTCAGTACTTGAAAACTACGCCATATTAGAGTTAGCGACTCAAATTCAATTTCTCTAGGTGATAATACGCACCTTTGCTTTTGTGTTTGCCAAAGAAATGGACCGTAGAATGGAAATCAACTTCTCATGTGTAGCAAGCAGAGGCTCGCCAATGCGACCTAACCGCTTCTGGAGGTTCTCCAACATCGCCAGGCATTTCCCCACCCGGTTCGACAGCAGCTTCAGGAGGTATGGAGAGTTCTCGGGCTTGCTGTCACGAGTTTTGGCTTGTGTTATGCTGTTGGAAAGCTTCGATAGGGTGGATTTGATGCTCTCGAGGTCCTTGGCGGAGTAGAGGTCGGCCTCGGTCAAGTGGTCGAGCAGCCGCCTGATTGTCGATGTCAGCGCGTAGCTTGCGGGGATATCATTGTTGCGTCCGATGGTGAGGTAGAACAGAGAGAGAAGCTGGAAGCAGCTTTCCAAGACTTTATCGACTGTTGGATGCGCAGCTTAGCAAACGAGTCTCTGCATGGTTTTGAGCGGGTTCAACTTACGTCGGTTCTCTTCCTTGTTCCCTGTCTCGGTCCGGATTTCGTCCAGCTCCTTGACCCTTGAGATGGTCTCATCGTAGAGGGGGATAATGTCTTGGCTCCGGATGTACGTTGTCCGGTCCTGCTTCAAGAGCAAGAGCTTGTCGCGGATGACGACGAGACTGTCCAGGACGGCCTGTTCCCGGGCATCCTGCGGTAAAGGCACTGCGGGTGTATCCATATCTGCTGCTATGGCACTTAGAATTTGTAGAGGAAGAAAGAGAGAGAGCCGAAATGGGTTATAAGCAAACTTGCGCTGTCGTAAGTCAGCTAGATTGCTTGAGGGAGCCGGAAAGATGTTCGTCGACGCCCTGGCTTCCAGTTCTTCCGGGAATGACGATGCAGGATCCAATGGCTAGTTCCGGGATTCGTCGGCCAATTGAGAGCCCTGAGATGCACGCTTCGGGGTCGTTTTCAGGGGGGAAAGTTGGCGCGGATTCAGTGAGAGTCGGTGCTGTAACCGCTGGTAGATGGATATGGAGGAGAAAACAAGCGTCCCTGGATGCGCAAACGCAGGGAGTCGCGATGCTGCTTGTCTTGCTTCAATGCAGATGCTGGTGGGGAAGCTCAGCTCAAAGGTGGGGTGGGCTCTGGATGCGTTTGGATGCTTTTGGAGAGTGACGACGTTGCGCATCCGGGCGGCCTCGTTGCAGCTGACGCCCGGCCGCT